>JBBPPY010000148.1:0-35778 GCA_038092195.1 Leccinum barrowsii
ATAACCCTATCAACATTTTCTCCTCGAGGTTCTAGACCTTTGTGGTCGCTCTACACACCTCTACCTTCTTTTCTTCGAGTTGTGATGATTATTCCCACAGTTGTGGCTGAATGTGGCTGCTAGTTGTTTGCCAGTATTTACAGCCACTAGACTTAAGCCTCGGAGTCCTCTGTTCTGTTTCCCTTGGTTACTCACAGTGGACTCCAGGTCAGTAGCTCATTGTTGTTCGCTCAATATCATGGATGGTTACTCACAGTGGACTCCAGTGTGACCTACAAGTCCCCTTTAGTGGTTATCCCATCCCAACAACGCTTTCTGCGCTTATCAGTTTCCATGTACAAGCAATTTGGAGACTCTCAACACCCCCCCCTCCAGACAAAATCTCATACATAAAGACCAACACAAATCAAAGTTCACCCAGTCGATATTCAGCCATACTTGTCTGCGGCACAAGAACTTCCGTTTGAACAGTGTAGCACTTCATTTTTTCCACAACTGGCCGATGGCGGAACCCTCAAGGTTTCTGATTCTGCAGCCACTCCACGAGTGGCACAAGAAGCTCTGGGATCATGCAGTTTGGTGGGCAATCAACATTGTTGGTGCCAAAGAACTCGACTTCAACTCAGTCATGTGAAATTCCTGCTAACACAAACTTAGTGTCACCTCATCAGTAATTGCTCAAACCTGATCGAACATGGTCGAACATATTCAGTTCGTCCAGTATTAACTAAGAGCATAAAGTAGAACTA
This sequence comes from Leccinum barrowsii, assembly GCA_038092195.1. Classification (NCBI taxonomy): domain Eukaryota; kingdom Fungi; phylum Basidiomycota; class Agaricomycetes; order Boletales; family Boletaceae; genus Leccinum; species Leccinum barrowsii. The sequence goes on from JBBPPY010000148.1 coordinate 750, forward strand.
TGTAAAAGCTCTACTTACTTACCACCGATCCTTGTACCCAAGTTTGGTATGCAACCTGCAGGGCACCTCTCGAGCTCGCCGATAGCGACCACATAACCCTGGTCATGTCTTTGCTAAATAAATATGTTGTGGTTTCTGACCCCACAGATGGACAGATGCCCTCTATCCATTAAATTGTCCAATTCATCTTTCTACCGTAGAGACCCATGTCATTGTTAAGTATTTCCACTTCTTCATTGCCTTGGTGACCAACCTACCTCCTTATTAGGCAGAACCAGGATGCTCTCTCTGATAAGCGCAGAAAGCTTGTGGGGTGGGATACCCACTAAATAGCACTCTAGGATCATACTGGAGTCCACTGTGAGTAACCAAGGATGATATTGAACGAACAACAATGAGCTACTGACCTGGAGTCCACTGTGAGTAACCAAGGGAAACAGAACAGAGGACTGCGAGTCTTATGTCGAGTGGCTGTAAATACTGGCAAACAACTAGCAGCCACAATCAGCCACAACTGTGGGAATAATCATCTCGAAGAAAAGAAGATAGAGGTGTGTAGAGCGACCACAAAGGTCTAGAACCTCGAGGAGAAAATGTTGATAGGGTTATCGACCATGGGAATCCAATGGTGATGGTTAGAAGTAGCGCAGAGCGCTACAAAGTCTACAATGAAGTAAAAAGCCTGAAAAGAGTGCGAAATCACCAAAAGTAACACTCTCATAAGGTTTCTGGAGACGCGATGTGCAAATTTCGACTGCAATTCCTATATATTATTTGACAATGTGAAATTACAACATGAGGCATCCAAGACAACATACCTCTCAAGGTGAACCCTTGAAGGTGTGTCAAAGACGGCTCAATGGTGTTTCCCTGGCGCAGATTCCACATTAATATGTAATGTGAGAGAAGTCTGCACCTTGTTAGAGTACAGCTGACATGACTAACTACTTGTTGACATTCGTTCTTTTATGTCACAGTGGACTCCAGGGCAGTAGCTCATTGTTGTTCGTTCAATATCTTTCCTGGTTACTCACAGTGGACTCCAGTGTGATCCTAGAGTCGCTATTTAGTGGTTATTCCACTCCCAGAAGCTTCATTTGCTTATTCGCTTATCATCGTGGGCACATATCAAATGCAAATGCCAAAAGTTGTGGTAACCCACCTGATTCCACCACCATACACTTCAATGAATGTAGGTCTCCATGATAGAAGATATCATTCCACAATCCTGCACAGATATGGTCCACTCTCAAAATTTCGGCTTCCACAAGCACCAAATTTTAGGGCAGCCCACGATTCCTCCAATGAAAGTGACGAAGGGCAGATAATAACTCAAACATGCACATTTCATAGACAACAAGAGGAGCATTCCTGGAATCCTTGAAAAAGGACATAGGAAGAGTCGGAATCAGTAGAGTCTGTCATAAACCATAACTAGGACTGCCTATCCTCCTTTCAACTGGTGATATATCATAGATCAAGAGTGTATTGACTACGACCATCATGCAGTAGCACATTCCTTTAGATTGGCACAATGAGAGCTACTTCACGGTTTCATAAATGGACTCGAGAGGACGCCGCTTGTTCTTGTTGTCTCCAATCTACTCAAAAGTGAATCAGTTCACCAACATCATGTCAAAGGAAAAGGTGTCCTCCACTGGCACAGAGACATCAGTCCGAATAACATGGTCTTCGAGCGTTCGTACTAGCCGGGTGAAAGGTCGCTATTGATGATTGATGTTGATTATTGCAAAGATTGTGTGGGTAGACTCTATTGGGGAGAAGTGATACTACTGAAGGTATTGTCAGTCACCAGGATGGTCTGAGCCATTTCTATTGCTGCAGCAGAGTGAAGTCACCATTACATTTGATAGGACAAGATATTTCAATGGAAGTGATATGAGGAACCTGTCTCAGAGCCTGCTTGGAGATGATGGTTGGGAGTCAGGTTTGGATACATGGTGTTTACTGGCAGTAAAGAGGCACATGCAGGCAGAGGGCAAGAAACTCTTTTTTCAGAATCAATGTTCAAAGGGGGGTTGACTACTTTCTACACCTGAGAATAATAGTGTTGAGATCTATGTGGGAACATTCAGTAACATATGAATTCTCCGAGTCTGTGGCATTGTTATCACAAATTATAAACAATAACCTTCAATTAGATCAACCAGCCCAGGGAAACACCATCAGAGCTTTAAGATGTCTAGTCACGTGGCTGTAAATACTGGCAAATAACTGGCAGCCACAATCAGCCACAACTGTGGTAATTACAACTCAAAGAAAAGGAGATAGAGGTGTGTAGAGCGACCACAAGGGTCTAGAACTTCGAGGAGAAAAGTTAGATAAGGATATCGACCAAGAGGAATCCAATGGTGATTGTAAATACTGGCAAACAACTAGCAGCCACAATCAGCCACAACTTTGGGAATAATCATCACAACTCGAAGAAAAGAAGGTAGAGGGTGTGTAGAGTGACCACACACGTCTAGAACCTGAGCGCTACAAAGTCTACAATAAGATAAAAGATGAAAAGAGTGCGACATCACCAAAATGTATCCTCAGAAGGCAGATCTACAAAAGCTTTGGAAATACTTTCTTGATCATATCTGCCTTTTTATATCTATCAAGCCTACAAGCAATTCAATGGAGTAGTGTCTCATGCCCCCCAAACATATATAACCAAATTAAGAAACACAAACCATAAAAGAAGCACTCCAGATCACCAAAATGAGCATGCATGCTTTCCATACTTGTTAGATTGCACAATTATAGTACAGTTACAGTGACTACTAGGAATCAAAGTCCAGTTTATAATGTTTAGGTTGAGTAACAATCCATGACTGAATGTTTGTTAGATAGTCTGGAGTCCAAGTCCACAATCTGAATTCATCCTGATTTTCCTGATTAACTTCCTCATCTTTGATGCTTCCTATTTACCATCCATCACCACAGTAGAATTTTTGATGCATGTTACTAACGCAAGAACGTGGTCAACAATGAGTTCAATTTCATAGCATTGGTTGAGCACATTGATATACTTGTGCTCTTCCCTATTTACACCATGTCAAACACTACAGTTAGGTCCACAAGGTCATCAAGCCATGGGGCAACCACATACCACTCCAATGTCCACAATGTGGACAACTATATGTCTGGAAGATGGCAGTGGTAACTATTTTTTGCAGTTTAAAACAATTCCTGGGTATGGAATGACTGGGGAACACCATGCTGCCCTGATCAATTATGCCATACTAAGTTGCTTTATTCATCTTGAACAATGCTTGCAGTAGGTACAACAGGCCATATATTGATGACAGTGTGATGCATTATAGCACACTGTGTAGATCATGTGCACAATAGTAATAATGATTGGCAACTGTTAACATGGATCCATTGTATATCTAATGTGAGGGAAGATTGCTGCTTATGGCAAGGGATTACTCTATCAATTTCCTTAATTCAATATTGGTGTATATTTAGTGATTTCCAGTTGCCAGACTGGTAAAAGACTAGCAACCCAAACTGGACAATGGGCCTCTTCAGACATGGATTTGAGAGATGGGAATTCTGGACCCAAAAATCTACCAGCTCTTCTGGAAGGAAGCTTCATTTAATATCTCTGAGATCCCAGAACTACATGTCACTAACAATCCCATTTACCAATCCAAAGTGTTGACAGCCATCCAAAGAGAAACATGTCCACAAAGACACCATAAAGAATAGTTTTATCTTACGTGTTGCAAACATATGTTTTTGTCTACTCACAGAATCAACTTCATTAATAACAACATCCATACTGTCATCAATATCTTTAAGAGTCACAGTAGTGTCACAATAGATTTTGATTACAAAAGAGACATTTCCCAAGACAACATTTCCATTTAGTTCAAAGAAGATTTTCTAAACCACATTCTGTATCAAGTGACAGAGTTGGGATTAACACAGCCTTCACACACAGTGCTGTCATCATTTTCCAAACTGTAATTGGTGATGAAGTGTTGATAGAAGTTGGCTAAACCCAAGAAGCTTCTCATGGCTTTTATGTTTGTGGGAACCTCTTCAAGAAGACCTCAAGGTTATCATGATATGCCTCAGGCACCAATTTGAAGGCTTCTTCAGGTTCAATACTGTCTGAAGGTTCTTTCTCTAGTCCTTGAACTCTATAGAAATGATTGATCTCTAATTCGTCCAGTCAAGATTCATAGATTGTGTTCAACACTTGGCAAGAAGTGGGACATTGATCAATTTGACTGTCCCTTGTACCCAATCAATCAAGGGGTTGTGTTCACATAGCCATGTGTATCCTAGGATCATGATCACATTGGCTGAAATTTTCTCGCAATGTCCTTGAAAGTCGATGATTAGGTCGGTGGTATAGGCAATGCCTCCTGCTGAGTTGACCGTGCCATCAACATTGTAAACCGGTACAATGAGTTCGAGGAGTTTGGAACTTGGCCCGATTGGTATCTATAAAAACTCTATTTGCCCCCATGTCTAGGAGTGCAGTGACTTCAATATGTTTTTGGTTTTTGTAACTATATCTATTTTTAAGACTAATTTCCTAAGTGGACCATAGTGCGGACTTTCTGCTCAGTCCAGGATCTGAGGGAGAAAACTATTTTTATTTTCTTGTAAGCCAAATGAAGCCCTCTTCCCTGGAGCATACTCTTTTGAGATCGTGGCTTCAATTGTGTCATTAGGTAGGATCCTACCTCGAGATGACAAAGAATCAAGAGAAACATCACTATCTAATACATTAAAACAATTAAAAGAAGACAAAGATGAAGAGCGAGATTGAGAAAAGGAAACAAATTCGTACTAGCACTATCTAGGCATTGAGTACAGTAGTCCAAAAGTAAACTATTTTTTTTTTTGATTTTTAGATAAGGAAGGTGTTGTATCTGATACAATCTCCCTTACTCTTTTCCCTGAGTCACATCAAGATCACAAAAATAGGCTTGTGCAGTCTCTAAGTCCATTCTGTATTGCCTTTTCCCAGTTAGGCGATTGTGCAGCTCGTTGGTGTGTTTGGGCAGTTCCTTTTGTAGCTCATACAGACTTAAATTTTGGACATTCCTTTCTGTGTCCACCTCAAGATAATCCACAATCTTTACTCTTGTCAACGGCTTTTTGCATTCCTTGGCTTGATGTCTATCCGAGTGAGATGTCTTTTGAACATCAGTGGTAGTCACAGTTGCATCGATATCTATAGCATTGGGATCTCGACATTGGAAGGAGAAGAAGCAGGTTTCAAACAGGCAATATCTGTTTTCCGTGAAGCAAATGAGTAGGTAATACTTGCAGATCATTTAGGTTATATCACACACAACCTAGATAACAATTATGCTTGTTCTAAAGTTTATGCTGACCCATTATGCACTAGGTAAGGGAATATACTGTTACTCATGGTGAAGCATGTCCTCTCAAATCAGGTTGTAGCCTTTGCAAAGCGAACAAGTTTGTGGGAGGTATGGTCCTTTGATACAATTTGCCAGGTGTTAATCATCTGAGGGTCAACTCCTCATCTGATGTGAGGGTTCTCCCTTTGTTTTTGTTTTTTTTTTTTAAATCCATTTTCGTCCCATGTGGGTCAGACCCTATGTGGGATGTACTAAATTAGGTAGAAGGGGCCCTGCTCCGCCACTTCCCTGAACCCATGAATGCCCCACCAGGCCAGGCTTAAGGCCCCCCAGTAGTCCTGTCATTCCTGCCGACAGTTTTAGGCGTGCAATTCCCGAATCAGCGTCCATCTGGGTGATTACTAACGTGTGAATGTGAGTGCTGACATATATGATGGATAACAAGTACTTGGTTCGTCGGAGACGATCGGGTAAGAACGGAAGACGGGAGCGGCAATAACTAAGTAGGAGGAGGGGGTGTGTATAGTAATGGACGTCGAGATGTCGATCTGTAGGTTGGGCATTGGATTCCTCGGTGTCTTCTACGCATGTGCGATGTTGTTTCGACGTGGGATAGAATAGCACCCTCCTGCTCCCTGCCAACTTAGCCCAGTGGCGCCGTGTCATGGTGGCCTTTCCTTCTTCGATGAGTAATATTTGAGTCAGGTGTTGATGTGTCGTTTTTGTAGTAGTGTGATCACTGTTGTGTGCGTTATCACGATTTCAATTTTGGGGGTCGATAAGAGACATCACCTAATGTTTTCTTCAGGCATTGTGTGCTGTTGACGAAGTGTAACAGGTGTCGTATGGCCGGCCAGGTGATTGTGAGTCGTGATATCTTGAGTGCATCTCTTCGTAGTTCTTCTTCCAATATTGAGGGTTCTCCCTTAAGTCTGGGATTCAACTAAGGACTATGGCACCTCAACAAGGGGAGAAGGACTTAGGAGGATAACCGGCTACCGAACTGAGGAAAACTGATTGAAACCGGTTTTTATCAGTTCAGTCTATATTTTGTCCAAATTAGGAATTTCCATAACCAGTTAAGGTTTCGGTTATGCCCAAATAAGGCAAATAACTGGACTGAACAGGACTTTAAAACACTAGCTGCATTCAAGTATGTATACTACTGACATGTGTGCATAGATGGATAAGCTATGCTAACAAATTGAGTAAGTGTCTAGCAAGTGGTACAAGAATAAAGGTACAGGTCACGTGATGCTGACTAAGCAGATTATGTGACTTTGGAAAAGTGAACAGTGAAAGATGAAAGATTAAGGCTTATGTAAGTGGTTATGTGATGCTGACTAAGCAGGTCACGTGACTTCGGAAAGTGGAAAATCAAGAGGTTTTATCAGCATTAAAAAACAGGTCATTGTGAATTACTCATGTTGTCAGAAGTATCAGCATTCGAAAATAGGTTAAATTATTATACATATATTTCCATGTATTTTCAACTATTTCAACTTATTTCAGTATCAAGAAAAGCCTCTAAGTAGTAGACATTATACAGATGACATAAACATTTACTCAACTACTTTATCTTACATTAATCATGTGGATCTTAACAGCATCTATACATGCTGCCGTGAGCGTGTGGGTTTGTTCCACTGTGAAGATTGTTTTACAGTGGAACTACAGTGTCTGAAATGTGTCCTTAGTGTACATGGTGGGTTACCATTACACTATATCAAGGTGAGTACCTCTCTTTCTAATATCATTGATCTGAGAACTAGGCAAGAGTATGGGTAGGGGTAACCCACATGTGTCAGGGTATGGGTATGCATGGATACGGGTATGGTAGCTAAATCAGCTACCTATAGCTGCCCCTTGTCATACCCGTATCTGTGGGGTGACCTGTGTGCAGGAGGGAGTGACAACAACAACAACTTGGGAGGACATGCAGGAGCAACTGCACAATGCACACAATTGGGTCGCTTCTGTTCCCGTCCCTATTGTGTGGTTGTCATTTCATCTCCATCCCCATTTGTGTTGTCGTATTGTTGTCGACGCCATGTGCTCATTTTTATTCCATATTGCACGACTCACAGACAATACAGCTCTTCAGAAACCACAAGTGCATAAAAACCTTTAGGCGTGTACACCAAACAAGCAGTAATCAAAAAATCATGTGAGGCTCTGGCCTGCCGAGATGCCACTGGCTGACTCAGCTGCGGAGATGGGCCGAGCCCTGTAACACCGACAACGACAACAACCCATTAGTATCCCATGCCTCCCCGACGAAGTCCAGGGTCCAAGAAGGACAAATCGACTGAAAGTACCCCATCGGCATCCTGGAGTGACATCGACATCGACTTTTTGATCGACCAGGTCACTGCTTGTAAAGCAGAAGCCGGTGATGGGCTAGTCTGCTGCTATCTCAGCCAGGGTTTTCGAATACATTCGTTCCGTTACCAATGCTAGTCCAGTCACCACAGGTCCTTCAAAGTCCACCCATTTTCACACCACCCACTGCCCCCTCATCGTGTACTGGCTTGTTAGCAAGCTCCATCAAACCTTCTTCAAGTATCTCGGTTTGTGAAGAGAACTCAAGAAAGCGCAAGGCTGGCGATGATGACATATCCATGGTGTCAGCAACCACGTCATACTCAGCTGGTGCAGATCACAGTCTGCGGGTGTGACAATGCCAGCTGCAATTTCTCCATGCATACCTGCAGCTGGACCTTCAGGCAGTAGGCCAGCTATCTCCCCCGGCTCTATGTCTTCCAGTTCAGCAGAATCAAAGATACGGATAATGTTGTGAATACAACCACAAGCAGGGGGGATATGTGCCTGGACATTCATAGGATATTCAGGGGGGATCATGAGTATCCGGAATCGATGTTTGACAACTCCAATGATTCGCTCAACTACATTTCGCAGCTGAGCGTGACGCAAGTTGAAATACTCTCGGTGGTTGGCAGGCCTGTCTATAGTATAGCATGAAATCAAGTTGTTATGAATCAAAGGTTCTTGGTATTACTGGAGGTTTGCTTGGCCCCATTCAGCAAGGTGATAACGCTCTCCTCGGTATGGCACCAGCAACTCAGGACAACTTGGAAATCTGGCATCAGCAAGATAGTATTTGCCAGGGGGGATCCTGAGATCATGAGTGCGTGCGTCATGATAGACCATTGCATCAGCTGCCGACCCATCCCATCCACTCAGTATATAGAGAAATTTCATGTCAAAGGTGCAACAGACAAGACAATTCTGGGAGTTGAATCCCTTGCGGTTTCGAGCTGTGTCACGTTCTGCTGCTGATGGCATACATGGTATATGGGTACCGTCGATGGCACCGATTGCATCCTGGAAGAACGGCATAACCCGGGAGTCATTCCTGATGACTTCTGGAGTGGGGTCACCTACGCGCGGAAGCTGTACATATTTATCATAGATTCCGGGGGAGTCGGAAAAGGCAGTGAGCATTCTTTTAAAGTATCTATAATAGTAATCAGTTGCCATAGTAGAAAGAGATAGCATGCTATACTTTGATATAGTACTATTTGATCGTTGAAACCTCTCGCCAACATGCCTGATCGTTGATCCTGTCATGCAAGTATAGATAAATATAGCCAGTTGTTCTTCAATTTTGACGTTCCTGCTGTGTGAATAACCCGCTGCCTGCAGCTCTGCAATCAGGATGTAGAATACGCCTCTGTGAACACTGAGTTCTGTCCGAATATGCTCAGGGTGGGCATTCAAGTCGAGCAACTCTTTTACCCAGCCCTCTTCTCTTAGGCTAGATGTATGGTATGGTATCGGTTCTCTCCTTTCTGATTCAATGGCTTGGGCTACGGTTGCAACTACAGCAAGGAAGATCTCGCCAAGCTGGTGCTGATGAAGGAGGAGTGCTTCTAGCACTTGCTCGCTATACCTAGCATGTTTACCATCAGGATCTGAAAGATTTCAGCATTGCGATACTCCTAGTAGGAGGGCCTTACCATCGTCAAAATCTGAGGATGAGTCATCAAGGCCATCATCAATCATTATGAGTCCTAGATGATCAACTGATCGTACGGTCCCAGAGCATCAATATTTCAAGCCCAGACAATTACATCAGCCAACGGCATCTCGGCAGGCCAGAGCCTCACACAAAGAACTGTGTTTTTTTGACCACTACTTCTTTGGTGTACACAGCCTTATTGGGTTTAAGTCAATACTTAAATGGTAATTGTAGGAATGCTATAAAGAATTTACGAGGATGGTTCATTAATGATGGTGCCACCTCAAATCTGAAGCATACAAGGATATGATCCCACTGGACTCGATGGAACGGCTCCTGGGGAATGCACTCTTTGTCTGGCATGTCCGCAACCCGGCAAGAATCTGCCACCTGACTTTTGTAAGGCTCCACCATCCAAAAGGTTTGAGGGGTCGGGTGCACTAATCAACTTTTTTCAGTTGGATATATACTCTTTATTGCAAACTTTTGCTTGAAACGCAGGAATGTTTCCCACAATGCCAATTATCTGAGCCTCATCAATCACAGCTGCAGATACTTTGTGGAGGAGAACGCATACAAGACGCATCTTTTGTTCATTCTGGAGATACTCAGGAGGCACTATGTCCTCTTTTTGTTCTTACACTGTCACAGCACTAACTTGTAGATTCAGAAAAATATTTGTTCTGGACATAGTGCTGTGAACCTAGCCAACGTGAAGAAGTCATTCAATCTCGCTGCAAATGGAGTGGGCATGGTAGATTGTGCACACCATAATATGAAACTCCTGACAGCCTCCGGGGATTTGCAGAAGGGGGAAAGGTATACTCTTTATACTTCTAAGCCCACGGTACTTCTAATTTTTGCATCAACCCAGATATGTAAATATGGACTATGTCTTCTTCTTGGCCATCACACACTTCGCTATGGTGCCCTGCTTCCTCGTATCATATGATATCACATGTCAGTGGAACAAGAAGTTATGGCAGAGGATGGAAAAGCTACCCCCCCCCTCCCTTGAGCTCCGTGGTATTGATACTACTGTGACCATGGCTATGGGAGATGTAGCAATGCAGGCACGGAAGAAGTTGGGTTTGTCGTCGGATGTTCACGTATTCAAGACTTCCATACAAGCAAACAAAAATGAGCCATCAATGACTGTCATTTTCGCCATGTCATCTTCTCACCCTACTCTGTCAATTGGTCGGGCAACATGTGCATGCCCTGCATATGACATTTTGGGGGACTGGGTTGTATTTTACAAAGAATCTTGGCATACCAATGCCTCTGATATCACCACAGAGGGTCTGGTTTATGCACACCTCCAACAGCATAATGTCCGCTTTATTCTGACTTGTCTTGTGAGTGGTGACATTGAATGTTGGGATGAACAAACAACGCAGACTTGCAAGCTGTCTGAGTCTCGTTGGGCATGCCAAAAAAATCTACGACTCATGCACCATGTCCATTACCGGCTTATCCTAGACATTGCCAGTAGGGAGTTATTTGAATTTCGCAGCTCGAAGGAGATGGTACAAGAGATCCAGGATGCACTCATTGGTGAGTCACTAGTGCCTTACGCTGCCGTGATGGTGCGACCGTGTGCTGATGCCTGTGGATCACTAAATATAACAGGACACACTGTGATGCATTTGATGCTGGATATGTCCATTGAGATATCAGCCCAGGAAACGGTATCTCATTGATTGGGACCTTGCAAAATCAAGGATATGCTTGCAGCCCTGGCAGGCCACACGTATGGTATGTGATGTTGAATTGTTTATGTTGTTTTTTCAAGATGAATTTGAGTAGGGCACACGGCAATTCATGTTGGCACACCTTGTGGAAGACTTGCATGCCCACCATACCTTTCAGGACGACTTGGAATCTGCCTTCTGGGTGCTCCTCTGGACAGCAATTATGTTCTCTCCATCAAGCTTTGATGTGGAATCTCCCTCGTCATTCATCAGGAGGACCTTTGAATCGAATCCCGGTGGAGAAGAAAAGTGCAGTGTATTCAGTGCGCAAAATAAATTGACTCCCGACCTCTTTCCATGCCACCCTGTATTGTATCGTCTAATCCAGGAACTCGCCGACCTCTTCAAAGGCTTTTATTGCCGACCCACTGCCCGGGAATTGAAGGTATACAAGAGGTATATGTTGGCTTCAGACACAGTGCCTCTTGACTTACTTGAAGTCAACCCTGCCGCTGTCCACACAAGTTGCATAGAGAAATTAAAAAGCTACCATTATATTATCTCTTGTTTTTCCAAGCATTTAAAACCAATGTGTTCTTACATAAGGCTGAACACCGCTCAAGGTGGGTCAGTGACTCATGGCTATGTTGCTGACGGATTTCACTGGAGGCGAAAAATAAATTCAGAGAGCATTTAAATAGTTGGGAGTTGGGCTCAGTTGAGTCTTCAACACCACAATTCGTCCACTCTGACTCCAGAACCCCTCACATACCCATCTTCAGACTTCAGATCCATCTTCCAGTCTCCAACCATCCAACGGACTCGCAAGTCGTGATTTATTTTTATGCCACCAAAGAAGAAAGGAACTAAACTCCTGACATCCAATACAGCCAGGGTGGCAGCACCAGTAGAGGCCCCAGCCACCCCCCCAAAATGTAGTGGTCACAAGAAGGCACAGCCGTCCATGTCCTCTATACCTAGTATGGATCATGGCCAGGATGCGCTGGATGCAGGTCAGTAATTTTGTAATGATTGTCTTAGCAGGCATCGCACAAGCTATTGACACATCTTTTTAACAAATTGAATGCAGCATGAGAAAACCCTCCTGCTCTGAAAACCAAACCTATCAAAACCCTGAAATCTAAAAAGCAGGCAGTCACTGAAGAACCTTCACCTGTCGGGCTTGTAGCCGGTCTTTCCGACATCACTACAGGTCAGATTTGTCATAATTACTAATGTATGGATGTATAATCTATCTTCAGGCTTGAATCCAGCACCCGAGAAAGCCCTACTAGTTCGTCCAGTTCCCAGAATGGAAGGCACCATACCCAAGAAGCGACAAAAAGGCAAGCCCGGGCACCCCAAGATCCTATGGCCCCAGCTAGACAGCCCGAACCTTCCCTTTTTGGAACAGACCAGACCGAGACCACTCCTAGAATTTTTTTGATATGAAAAAACGGACCAAGACTGAAAAAGACTGATGTTTGGTCTTTTACTGGTCTGGTTGCAGTCCAAAACTGGTCTTTTTATGGTCCAAAATTGGAACTCACCTTTAGCTTTCTACCGCTATTTTTTTATGTAAAGTGGTTCACACACAATGGAGATATGATTATTTTAAGATTTGATGCAATATGGCTCTTTAGACAGCTTGAAAGATCAATCAGAGCGCAGTCCGCAAGCGATCGGGGGGCTTAGTGGTGGCTGTACCAAATGTGGCCATAGCCCTTATCTAATTTTGGAGCCAATAATAATGTAAATCGGTCCATATGCGGGTGAGCTATGACCAATCTCGACCTTAATGTCGATATATTGTTATACATAGCATAACTAACTCAAAATAAATCGTACAAATATGCAAAAATCAGGGTAAATACTTCAATATATGTACAAATAGGGGGCAATGTAGGTCCCCCCAAAAGACCGGTTGTGACCAGTCTTTAACTGGTCTTTTTATTTTTGAGAAATTGAAAGTGGGGAAGAAAGACAGTGTGGGAACAAAATCTTCGACCTGAGTTGCTTATATAGTGTGGGGGGTAAAAATAGTTACAAATAAACTTGTCAGCATGTCCGCTTTTTTCAACATCAAGTGTGGGAACTTGGGCTTATATAACAGTCTCACTTCAAAACTCTCTAAGTCTTTGCTGCATATGCATATTTGCTACACTTGTGACACTTGTGACTACACTTTTGTCCTACACTTTTTCGCTTTTTTGTACACTTGCTACACTTTGTCCTACACTTTTTGTACACTCATTTTTGAACACTTTTTTTGTACACTTAGTACACTTTGCCCTACACTTTTTCGCTTTTTTGTACACTTGTTTGGTACACTTGGTACACCTTTTGGTACACTTTGTCCTACACTTTTTTGCTTTCTTGTTCACTTTGTCCTACACTTTTGGTACACTGTTTTTGTACACTCAGTACAATTTATTATCAAGAAATGTCAGGAAATATAGGTATTAACTAAGCATGTACAAGATTACTCGTAATGTTTGGTGGGTGGTTTTTCCTGATGGGGAAGATGGAACTTGGACATGCAAGCAATGTTTGTGAGTCACTGCTTTATGATTGCTCATACATTTTCTCACAGCCACAAAGTCACAAATCACCCTAATGTGGAGTTGCCACAGTGGAAGTATGGTTCAAACACCTCCACTGGCATTATCTGAGAACACATAAGATATCACTGGGAGAGCTATGATCAATGGTGCCAAAAGAACAAACAGCCCAATAGGACGAATCTTTTCTATGGTCTATGGTCTATGGTTATCTGATGACTGGTCTAGTGATTGGAAGGTTGTATTTTGTTTACCACTGATCTCTGGTCAGACAGAGACCGACGTCCCTATCTCAGCATGATGGCCCATTGGGTAAAGAAGGGCGCAAAAGGTCATTTGTCTCTAGAATGTGCTTTGGTGGTGTTGTCCTGGGTCGTCATGATGGAACCAACTTAGCAAATGTGATCATCGAGTTGTTAGATCATATTAATGTCATGAAGAAGGTAGGTGTATCGTGCACACCGAGTCTGAGCAGCATAACATGTCCAACACTCCACTATCCACAGTGACGAAGATGAGAACAAGGCTTCCGATGGTGATAATGATTCATGTTCATGTTCTATTAAGCAAGAACTGAACTCATACTCTACCTGTTACATTGAGAGAGATATGGACATCCTCCAATTCTGGCAGGTACGTACCTATCGCTTTCTAATGTTGAATGATCAAGAAATTTTTTAGCTTGGCTGGCTCATCCCAGCTTGAGCTTGAGCTCGCCTGGCTTGGAGCTGACTTGGAGCTATCTGATTATGTAATAAGCCGGTAATATATTATTAGCTGGTGCTCATCCAGCTTGCCGAGCTGCGGCAATACTAATAAGGAGGCATGTCAGGTCGAATTCTTGTTTAACTATACACCCTGGGTTAGCAGGACAGATGGCAAAGCACTGGAGAGGGGGTGGGCAAATATCAACCCTGTGGCATCAAGCACAAAGGAAATGGGTCCTGGGTGTTGTTGTGACATCCTAGACAATTTCTTCAGTGATTGGAATTGGAAAAAGGTGGTCAATCTAGGTAAGTCATGATGCATCACTTGCCAAATTAAGGGAGGGCGTGGTGTAGATGCAAGAGCAGCAAACAGCATTGCAAGAGCTTCAGGCTGCATTACCACCCAAAACAGCCTGAGTATCCTAGTGGATCAGTGAGGCTGAGGATTGGGACGCAGATTGAGATCCCTCAAAAAATCTGTACCATTGTAGTGGGAAAGGGGGTCCCCTTTCATATTCCCATTTTCAGATTTCAAGTTGCACAGTGATCACCCAGGCCAAGATTTGCCTCGAGCTTGCCAAAGACAAGGCAAAAGAATTGCGAGATGGGAATGATGTGTCATTTGATCCCAACATTTCCCCAAGTGTACTGGTCAGTACAGTGATTGATCTGGAGGACCGACAGTAAGCCAATACAAATAGTGTTTGAAGGTCCAGTCCTAGGACTGACGAAAGACCAAGGACCGGACTGGACCGGACCAAAAAAGACCGATTTTTTTGGTCCAGTCTTTTCCAGTTTCACTTGATCTCAGTCTTGGTCTTTTCATTTCTCAAAAATAAAAAGGCCGGTCGCAACCGGTCTTTTGGGGGGACCGACGTTGCCCCCTATTTGTACATATATTAAAGTATTTACCCTGATTTTTGCATATTTGTACGATTTATTTTGAGTTAGTTATGCTATGTATAACAATATATCGACATTGAGGTCGAGATTGGTCATAGCTCACTCGCATATGGACCAATTTACATTGTTATTGGCTCTGAATTTAGATAGGGGCTATGGCCACATTTGGTACAGCCACCGCTAAGCCCCCCGATCGCTTGCGGACTGCGCTCTGATTGATCAAGACTGGTAAATGACTGAAAATTGGTCTTTTTCAGTCTTGGTCTGGTTTGTTTCATATCAAAAAAAATTCTAGGAGTGGTCTCAGTCCAGTCTTTTCCAAAAAAGGCAAAAGACCGAACCGAACTGGACCTTTAAATACTAAATACAAATGGTACCATAATTTAGTCACAGTGTTGACAGAGGTCCAAAACCCAAACTCAATTAAATATGTTGCAATGGAGGATCGAGAATTGGACATCATACCGACCGTTGCACATCAACATGCATCTGCCAGTGCATCCAAGAACACAGCTGCCAAGGCATTCCAAGAACCCAGTGAGCCCTGCTTTGATCTAATGCTCCTCTCGCAGTGCCCACCGTCATTCAACAGTCCGTCTATGAGAATATGAATGGAAATTGCAGTATGCACAAGCATTTGACGTGCTAGAGGAAATTTGCCAACACCTATGACTACGCTCATATCTTTGGCAGTTCAAATACGGCAATGTCAGAGGCCAAGTAGTCTGCATGCACACCCACCAAACACTGCATGTCTTGGAGGAGAAAACCAAATACTGTTGTACATACCAGACTTATGTTGCTAAGTCCTGGCCTGGGGAAGGTAGGGTGGGAAGAAGTGGTTCATGTTTTGAAGGATGAGGACATATGTGCATTGAGCATTGCATCTAATGGGCAAACAGAGGGATGACACACCATCTCATGGATCTGGCAGGCGCCAAGAGTGTTAGACAACTAGGACCAAGATTTACAAGATGGTATGGGGCTTTCTATTCATCACTGCTGGACTGAATCAGATGTTTTTTGTAGCATTACGAACTGAGTGGCACCAAGCACGCACAAGGGCCATGAGGTAGACTGAAGACATCAGGCTCATTGTCATGGCATTTTTCGAATCAAAGGTACTGTGGTGGAAGAAACAGGCCAGCAGGCAGCAAGGACTGGCAGCTGATATGCAGAAAGGGGTAATGGCTTACTCTACACGGTTGTTGTAAATCACCGTTACCAACTGACCAATCTCAGTCCGGATCACAGTCCGACCACAGTCCGGCATCACCGACAGCCAGGACTAGAGTCTGGACATACCGACACTCGGACTAAGGTCAGGTAACCTACCCTCAGCCCTCACCCTCGATGTCACTACATTACCATGACATCCCCACTATCATTCCATTACTACTCGCTCCTTTATATCATTATGTAGATCTGATGTCATTTAGAATGTATGTATGTAATAATGCCTCATCATGTAGTCCGCCTGTATAGATTAGTCTGCTTGTATATACTCGAGTTTGAGCTTATTGCCAAAGTCCTTTGCTTTCATCCTCATCTTCATATCTTTCTAAGTGTCACCATCAGCCTCCGAGTGATAGACCAACAGTCCGACCGGACTTAGGTTTACTTCAAACGTAGATCAAGTGGAGGTAGAACCAGAGGTGAAATTAATGATAGAAGTAGACAAAAGACTATCAAACAGGGTACAATTCATTTTTATCCATCTAGGGGCCAAAGGTTTATGGCGGTGGAAGTCATTTATAGCTGACTGGGCTTTCTTCAATCCAGAAGCAGGTTCCCAAGTTCTGTCGCTTTGTCATATCCTTTCCAATGTACCAGGTATTGGAATCCGCGACTAATGTGTAAGAATTGACAATGTAATCAACTTCAAACTCCTCAGTGCCTTCATCATTGACAAGCACAGGTCCAGGACGAATAACAGGTTGTTCAGGCAATGGTTCAATATAGGGTTTGACTCAAGAGATATTGACAATGTGTCGAGCTTTCATGGATTTTGGGGAAGAGTAATTCCATGCTATTAGTATGAATTTCTATGATTTGGTAAGGACCGATCCAGTGTTCTGTTAGTTTACACGATGGACGCTCGTCGAGATACTGAGCCAAACCAGATCTCTGATTTTGTATTCCGGCACAGCCAATTGATGTTTATCTGCTTGCAGTTTCATTCATTAGTGTGTACTGAAGTGCATCTTTAGCCTTTTCGAGATTGGCTTTCATATCATTGGCAAACTCCTTAATGGCCGGAGCTTTTACTGATGTCGGTTTGAAACTGAGACATGGGGTGAATGTTTTAGTCAACTGGAAAGGGGTGAAGCCAGTATGAGCGAGTGTTATTGAAATTAAACTGAATGATGGCAAGCCATTCAATCCATTTATCTTGTGTTTTTTCTGCAGTGAAAAGGTGGAGGTACTGATTAAGTTCACGATTAATGTGTTCTGTTTGTCCATCAGTTTGAGGATGATATGCCATTGACATCTTCTTTTCTATTTTTAGTAATTTGAGCAGATCTGATTGGAGACGAGGGAATCGGGAAGTTCATGATGTTTCCATACATAATCCCTATACAGCTTAGCTGGCCCTTTTGATGTAATTGTTTTTGTGGTAGGCACAAAGGCCACTTCTTTAGAGAATCAATCTACCACTATCAACACACTGTCAAAGCTGTGTGATGATGGAAATCCGGTAATGAAGTCGGCAGACATATTTTTCCAGGGTCCTTTAGGTACTTCTAAGGGTTGCAGCTTTCTGGCTGGCGGAAGATTTGTGGGTTTCCAGCACTCACAAGCTTTACAATATTCCTGTATGTCCTTTTTAGCTCCTGGCCAAGAGTAGTATCTCGTGAGGAAGTCTTGTGTCTTTTCAGCACCTTTGTGTCTAGGGAATAGCATGGGTGGGGGTAACCTGCATGGGTTAAGGGTACGGGTACATGTCAGGTATACGTACGGGTCTTGATGCTGATTCACATTGTGTCATGAGGGAACCTTCAACACCGAGGAAGTTGGAGGAATGTGAGACATCAGCTGCATGACTGTCATAACCTAGGGTATGTTTACCACTGTTTACCATTGTGGTGCAATGGGTAGAAGGCTGAGTCTATATCACTCAAGTGAAGCTTGAGACATTGTCGGGATCGAAGTTCCACTCATTGATACTGTTCATGTTCTAAAGCTGAAATATTTCTTGATGTCATTATTATTTGGCTTTCCATGGCTTCCTTTTTCTGATCCTCAGAAGAAACATGTTACTGACTGGCCGACTGACTGTGGATGCTGACATTCTACAGTGGACCAATTGGCCAAAAATTGAATCTTAGCATGTTGCTGATTGGCCAATTAGCTAGGTATTGCTGCATTCTGTGATTGACTGATGGGGCAAAATGAAAACTCAGCATGTTTGCCAACTGGCCAATGGGCTTTGAATGCAGACATTCTACAGTGGACCGATCGGCCAACAATGGAATCTCGGCATATTGCTGATCAGCAAATTGGCTAGGTATTGCTGTCTTTGAAGTGGTAAATGTCAGTTGGCAAAGGATTGTATGTACTGAAGTCATGTTTTGGCATGTTAGGCAAGCAGGTTAGACCCTATGGAAGCACATACCGATGCAATCTCGGCATAGCTGCCACTTGTTCTTCAGTTATGAGAAATATGCCTACTACATACATTTTAAGTAGTAAATATGTTTCAGCAAAGGATTGTATGTAACTGAATAACAAGTGGCAGTTATGCTGAGATTGCATTGGTATATGATGCTATAGGGTCTAGACTGCTTGCCTAATATGCCAAAACAGGACTCTACTACATACAATCCTTTGCCTACTGACATTTACCACTTCAAAGACAACCTAGCCAATTTGCCGATCAACAACATGCCGAGATTCCATTGTTGGCCAATCGGTGCACTGTAGAATGTCAGCATTCAAAGCCCATTGGCCAGTCGGCAAACATGCCGAGTTTTCATTTTGGCCGATCAGTCAATTGCGGAATGCAGCAATATACCTAGCCAATTCCATCCCGGACTATTGGTATCATTCACCACCTTGTCCACCACATCCGAAAACTCCCCCACCTCTTCAACAATATCCTTAGGATCCATCATGGCATCCTAGGAAGAAGTGCAAGAACACTTTGAAACCAAACTCAAGCAGTTCACCTCCACGGCAAAGAAGGTCACTGGTACCAAAGAGCGTCAAACAGGTTCAATCCTTCCTCAGACTACATAACTATTACCCTACACACATTATAGCAATCTTAACTGCAAGTGCCAAATGACATGCAGTTTTAAAATCTTTATATCTCCATGAGTTCTCAACCAAATTACATAAAGGAATATGGAACGGAAGCTAAGAGTCCAGTCAAAATTTGGGCCACAACCGGTCCTCAAAAAGACCGGTTTTGGACCACAACCAGACCAACTGATCAAGAATTTGTTGGCTACATACAAGTCAACTATTGTCACCAAAAAAAAATTATATATCAACTCTCACATCATCAGCAACATTCATTCTCATCCAATTCAGTCTTCAAGTCTCATCTAATCAGAGAGCTTAAAGAGGTAACCACTAGGCTTACTGGATATATCTAGTTGGCTGCATATCTTGTCAAAAATCCCCATTAAGCTAATGGACAAGAATTGATGCTTCCCTTTATTGATAGAGTGATTAACCTGAATGAACTGCTTTGAGGACTACTCACTCAGAGGAGTATGGATATGGAATTTTCCATCAGATAGCCTAGAACCAAGGTCAAAACTCTGCCAGTGTAGAAGTCAGTGAATAATTTGTTCTATATAAAATTTCAGCTAGCTTACTAAGGCCAAAATTTCTAGGCAGTTGCTTATAGAACCATCTACTCTGGCTGTTTTTGTGGATGGGTTAGGAACACCAGTGTCTAGAATGACTATTGCAACAGAAGCCACTATTTTTGATTGGGTAAGTAGTCTACCATTTGTTTACTGTACTTCAAGTTGCTAATACCACTTGGGATGAAAGCTTATAGCTGTGGTGTATAGAAAGAAGGAGAATAGGGAGTTGAACACTCAACTGGTTGACAAGTTATGGAAGATTGGTTGATGGAATTTCTGAAGGCAATCTATGACATATTTAGATATGCAAATGAGGGTTGCAACATCACCCCCCTTCCTAAGATAAAATATTCATAATGATGGAACAAGCTGTCAAAGTCATTCTGTGCCATTCTAAGACGTTGAGGAGCACTGGGGTGCCTTTTGTGAAAATCTTTCATTACATCTGGTGCGTTTTTCAGCGCTGTGGCTGAAAGCCATTCCTGTTTATTCATTGAATCCTTTCTAGTGTACCAGATACTGGGAGAACCAAATCCTAGTAATCTACAGGATATGAATTTTATGTTGATCCACCAAGTTTGATTCCTTGGTATATGCCCTTGCATCCTTCTTCTAAGATTGTCTTTGATGGGCTCTGTCCAGGGGTAGTAAATACCATGAGGTAGCTTGTGGTACCATCCTCCTTCTCTTTGTAGAAACCAAAGTTGGAGGTAATCTGGTTGTCATCTGCAAAGGAGACCATATTTGAATGGATCAAGTCAATGATATTTTCCATTGACACAATGAGGTGGCTGTTGAACCACTGAAAGATGACTTCTATGTCCTGCATGATAGAAGATAAAAAGAGATGTTGAAACTCAGTTGGAGTTAGTCCTCTCTTATTTGTGAGAGGTCTTATCTGTGGGAGATGCAACCCATGTGTACTTATTTGTCAGACAGTCCTCTCTTATTGGTGGGAGGTGCCACAAATGTGCACTTCTTTAGTGTTTTGATGTACCAAGGGCCCCACTCTTCTCTCTTTTCTCGAGCTCCTCAATTGTCAGCCCTCCACCTGTTTGACTTAAGCTCTTGACCTGCTTGTTATATCAAACTTTCATGCTACACAAGCGGTGGGCATGTCAGATATGGTTAGTAGTAGTGATAAGACGAAAGATGTAGTACTTACTTATTGTGATTGCATTGGGTAGTGCTTATGAACACTTGTGGCTTTGCGAGCCATTCCATGCTGTACTTGTGGTCAGCCTTGAATATATACCTTGCCAACTCCATATATACTATCTTCTTCGCAGTGTTGAGTTGCACTCTAGTGTGTCCTTCTTGTCGTGCATCCTGTGTAGAGTCCGAAAATAGCTTGACATGCTTTGTAGGGTTGTCCTGGCACCACTTGATGAAGAGATTGGTGCTATAAGCATGCACTTTCTCATTTGACCTTTATACTTTTGCCTCTAGAAGTAGATGCTGAATCCAACTTGGATTTCATGGCTGCCAGGATGCAGGAGGCTAGGATGGAGGAGGCTGGGATGGGGGGGACTTGGGCACCGAGGTCCCTAAACTAATTTAGATGAAAAAAAATTGGGCCAGAAGCCAAGAATCCATAGTATATTTCACATCCCTGAAAACAGGTTAAAGACCATAGCCGAACTGGCAAAAAAGACCAAAAAAAAGATTTTTGTCAGTCTTGGTCTGTTTTATTTTATTTTAGGAAATTACCAGGACCAGTTTCAGTCTGGTCTTGCCCAAATAAGGCAAAAGACCAGACCAGACTGGACTTTAAAACACTCAATGAAAGTGTAATGTGTATGACAATGATGGTGACCTTATGACAGACAGGAAACCATTTCTATGCTACATCTATTCCAAGGACTAGTGGACATATTCACAACATGTTTCTTGGTTTACAGGCATCTCATAGGAATTCAGAATAGCTTCAGGGATGTAATCTACTCACTCATGGTGGATTTCTGACATATCCGCATCCACCTCTATTATATGCAGATTCAGAACCATGTGGTTGAAAGACTGAGGACCGGACCAGACTGGACCAAAAAAGACCGATTTTTCCGGTCCGGTCTTTCCTAGTTTCACTTGGTCTTGGTCTCAGTCTTTTCATTTCTCAAAAATAAAAAGACCGGTTAAAGACTGGTCACAACCGGTCTTTTTGGGGGACCGATGTTGCCCCCTATTTGTATATATATTGAAGTATTTACCCTGATTTTCTCATATTTTTACGATTTATTTTGAGTTAGTTATGCTATTTATACCAATATATCGACATCAAGGTCGAGATTGGTCAGATCTCACCCGGATATGGGCGGATTTACATTATTATTGTATCTCAACTTAGATAGGGGCTATATCCACATTCGGTACAGCCACCGCTAAGCCCCCCGATCACTTGCGGACTGCGTTCTGATTGATCTTTCAAGCTGTCTAAAGAGCCATATTGCATTAAATCTTAAAATAATCATATCTCCATCGCGTGTGAACCAATTTACATAAAAAAAATATTAGTAGAAAGCTAAAAGTATCTTCTATTTTTGGACCATACAAAGACCGGTTTTGGACTGCAACCGGACCAGTAAAAGACCGAAAATCAGTCTTTTTCAGTCTTGGTCCGGTTTTTTTCATATTAGAAAATTTCTAGGACCAGTCTCGGTCTGGTCTTTTCCAAAAAAGGCAAAAGACCAGACCGGACCAGACCTTCAAACACTATCTATGCCCTGACCAGAGGTCAGCTGTCTGTGGAGCATGCGCACCTTGCGCATCACGCACCCACCCTTCATACCTAGCATGGCCGCCTCAGGCATGCCTTGAACTATCGCACGGTGTACGACCTTGCGAAATCTGGCCACGCTGAAGGTATGCACGTCGACTTTTCTGTCACCCCCCAGGCCAGTACCTGTACCCATTGCACCCTCGGCAAGCAGACACACTCGAGTGTAGTACCGAAGGTCAGGGAGGGGAGCAGGGCGAGTAGGAGGTTGGGCATTATCCATGTCAACTTGATGGATTTTCCAGAACATGTCTCTGTACATGGACATCACCATGTAATGAACCTAAGTTATAGATGATTTCTCGTCATTTGTATGGAGTATCCCCCTCGCTGCCAAGTCTGACGCATATAGTGCACTCCTGGCCTGGGAATCATTAGGAAAAACCTCACCCTGAAAATCCACACTAATATCAGATAATATCAAGATGTTCAAGATTTACCTGGCATTCTGATAATTCATGGCCCCTTCAAATAATCCCTGAAATTTTCAGAGAATCCTTGATATTTGTGTGTTTTTCTCTGTGTTTTGCTGAATATCTCTAGCAATAGAAGCAGGTAATTTCTACATATTATCATCCAGATCTTGCTTCTCAGATCATATCAAAATAGTGAAATGCAATATATTATATCTACTACAATACATACAGATGTACTCTACTACTAGTATGTGGACCAACAATAGCACATCTACCATGTACTAGTGTGGTGAGTAGTAAGTGAAGGAGAAAGTGTACAAAAGTGTACAAAAAAAGCGAAAAAGTGTAAGAAAAAGTGTACTCAGTGTACAGAAAAAAGGGTAGGAAAAAAGTCTACTAAGTGTATAAAAAAGTGTAGGAAAAAAAATGTACAAAGTGTACAAAAAGCGAAAAAAAGTGTAGGAAAAGCTTACCAAGTCTACCTAGATGCTATCAAGTAAAGTCAGTAATGAATTATAAGATCTAACTTGATAAACTTACTAGCATAAGTGAATGAGACGAGTATAAAAACAGTAATAAAACATAAGTAAGTGATGTGTAGTGAGTGGTGTGTGGTGTGTGGTGGATGGTGGGTGGTGGATGATGAAAGTGGAGAAGAAAGAGAGTGTGGGAACAAAATCTTCGACCTGAGTTGATTATATAGTGTGGGGTGTAAAAATAGTTACAAATAAACTTGTCAGCATGTCCGTTTTTTTCAACATCAAGTGTGGGAACTTGGACTTATACTTCAAAACTCTCTAAGTCTTTGCCACATATGTTTGCTACACTTGTGACACTTGTGACTACACTTTTGTCCTACACTTTTTCGCTTTTTTGTATACTTGCTACACTTTGTCCTACACTTTTTGTACACTCATTTTTGTACACTTTTTTTGTACACTTAGTACACTTTTCCCTACACTTTTTCGCTTTTTTGTACACTTGTTTGGTACACTTGGTACACCTTGTGGTACACTTTTCTGAGTACACTTTGCCCTACACTTTTTCGCTTTTTTTGGTACACTTCACTTGGTACACTTTTTGTACACTTCTAGGTGTGAAAATCTATTTCCAAAAAAGGAAAGTTATTATTTCTGTTTGGTGTCATAACAAAAGTTGTAACCCCTATTTATGTGATCCTAATGGTGCAACAATCTAATCAATTTGATCTAATCTGTGTCATGACAAAAGCATTGGTACACTTTTTGTGTACACTTAGTACACTCTGTCCTACACTTTTTCGCTTTTTTGTACACTTCTTTGGTACACTTGGTACACTTTGTCCTACACTTTTTCGCTTTTTGTACACTTTTTTTGTGCACTTGGTACACCTTTTGGTACACTTTTTTTACTACACTTTTTTGTACCCTTTGGTACACTTTTCACTACACTTTTTCATACAAAAAGACTTTGTCATGGTCATTTTCCCCCTGCTTCTGATACATATACAATGAAATTATAATATCAAATTATCACAAAATCTCTCAGCCACTTATTAAAAACCATATAATATCAGGAAATCTAGAAAAATCCCTCAGCCACCTCTTAAAAAACCATATAATATCATATAATATAGAAAATAACTCAGTGATACCACGGAATATGTGTATTGTGGCATAATATCTGTGATTATTGTGGATTACTAGGGTGAGGTTTTTCCTGATGCATCAGCATGGGAGCTCGAAACCTCACTTAAGGTCAGGATATACCGCTCTGACAATGGCGAGCTGAAGCACAACGACCTCTGCCAGTGGTTCCTCTCCTGCGGGACACAGCACCAGTTCACAGCACCCCACACCTCAGCACAGAATGGTCGTGTCGAATGCATCCACCGGACCCTGATGGGAAAGGCATGGGTTATGCGCTCGGCCTCCTAACTCCCTGTCAACCACTGGGACGAGTTCCTACTCACTGCCTGTTACCTTACCAACAGGACTCCGGTTAAGACGGTCTCAACAGGGTATTACTCCATTTGAACATTGGTATGGTGTTCGCCCCGACATCACACACCTGCATGAAATCGGTTGCCTTGCTTTTGTTCTGATTCAGAACATTCATAACCCGAAGGTATTCGACTGTTCCTTGGAATGCATCCTCATTGGGTATTCTCCAGACTCAAAGGTCTATTGCCTGTACCATCAGACAACGGGTAAAGTCATCATGAGCTTTCATGTGTCCTTCATCGAGTCACACCAAGACACTAACCCCCCCTTGCCGCAACTTCCCAAACACTGTGTGGTGGCAGTGAGCACCCCACTTGCAGACTCGGGCATCACTGTCCCTCCGGCCACTGACCCTTTGCCCCCACCGCCATGCCATTCCACTCGGATACCAGTGTCTGGCACCAAGCCTTGTGCAGCCTTGCTTGCGGATCCAGAGGAGCCTGAGGATTGCCTGGATATCCCCATCCTCCTTGAAGGCAACCTCTATCCAAAAAGGACTATGGCACCTCAACAAGGGGACAAGGACTAAGGAAGGGGACTGTGTAGGTTAGGGGGAATCCAACCAGAACAAGACTGGCTTGTTCGGTCGCTGCATTCAAGTATTTATACTACTGGTACATGCACACAGACCAGCTTAGGGCTGGTCTGGATAAGCTGTGCTAACTAATATAGTAAGTGTCCAACGGGTGCTACCAGGATAAGTCATGTGACCTATGGCTGTGCAAGTCATGTGACTTGGAAAAGTGAAAAACGAAAGGTGAAGTATGACAGTGGTCACGTGATGCTGACTAAGCAGGTCACGTGACTCCGAAAAGTGGAAAATGAAGGAGTTTGTAACACTCCTAGGCTGTGATCCGGTGCTCAATGCCGATGATGCTGACAATGGACTTTAGAAGTTATACGACTTCTAATAGCGCAGCCAAGGGGTTCAAGTAGAACCGAAGAGGAACATATAAGGGAAGTGAATCTCTAGTAGAAAACTTACTAGGAATTTATGAATGGATTGAGAGAAGTAACTTGATAGAGTTGCTAATGAGAGTAGTGAAAGAAGTGGTTGTGATAGACACATCTTTGGTATAAGCAAGATATCAAACAATATAAAGTGCTCAATTGAGGTGATCCTGAGAAGGATTTGTGGAAAATTGTGACATTTTGATAACGGCATAAGCCAGGTCTGGGCGTGTTCCAAGCATGATATAAAGAAGAGATCCAATCACAGATTGATATTGAGATTGTCATTTAGGATCTTCTTTCCCGTTATTAGGACTTGGATTATATCCAGAAGGAAGTGGTGTATGAGCATGTTTACAATTCTCTAGCTGGAATCTTTCAATAACTTTCTCAGCATAGGAAATTTGGTCAAGTCTAAGAGTTTGTTTGTTTCGATCTCTGGTAATATACATGCCAAGATATTCTTTAGCATTGCCAAGTATCCGTGATTCCCAACGATCTGTAAAGATCTTCATGTGATGATCAATGAGTTTGAGGTTGGAACCCATAAAAAGAGCATTGTCAACGTATACTACGAAAATGATCTTATCTTTGCCTATTATTTGATGTAGACACCAGGGTCTGATGTTGTTCGTTTGAATCCCATTTCCACAAGGGATTTATATAGAGCTTTATTCCATTTGATGGCTGCTTGTTTGAGTCCATAAATGGATTTTCATAAGTGATAAACTTTGTTTTCTTTGCCTTTTTCGACGAAACCTTCTGGTTGAACCATATAGAGCTCCTCGTTGTCGTCAAGTTCTCCAAAAAAAAAAGCTGTCTTGATGTCTAAGGCTTTGATCTTCCAATCTTCAAGGGCTGCTAAGGCTAGGAGAAGCCTGATGGTTTCAAACCGTGCAATGGGGGAAAAGGTTTCTTCAAAATCTATTTCATAGATTTGTATAAAGCCTTTTGCAACATATCGAGCTTTCTTTCAACCCTCGCTCTTTGTTACATATACCCATCTTCCCATGATAGGTTTACGGCCTGGAGGTAGATCTGCCAGATCCCAAACATGTCGGTCTTTAAGAGATATCATTTCTTCTTCCATAGATCTTTGCTTTGTTCTGTCGGTGATAGTTTCTTTATATCTTGGTAATGTACCGGTGTTTTACCAACAGCTATGGTAGCGGCAGCAAAATGTTGATGAACCCATTTAGCACTAAAATGTTGTGCCAATGGTTCATATAATTCATTCATGTCATCGTCTCTATGCAAAGTAGGGATGGGATCTTCCAGAAGTGGAGTTTGATCCATACTCAGAGTAAGAGGGGAAAGTGGAGATAACTCCTCCTGAATTGTTTCCATAGGAGTTTTTTGTCGAGACAAGTCACTCTCTATCTCTAATGGAGTTCGATCTCCATAGGTATCATCAGGTAGGAAATGTTTGATTGGAACTCTAGAAGATACTCGTGATCAAGTCCTTGGTTCTTCTTGTCTCACTTGTGTAGGGTGATGTATATGAGGTCAAGTTCTAAATTCAGGGATAGTTTTGGAAGGTAATATTCTAGGAGCAAATCAAGGTGGTCGTGGATAAGAGGGATTTTGTTCATAGAAATGTTGAATATTTTCATCTTCTTGTTCGTCAGTAGGAATGTCTCTGGTATCACGAGCGATGTCAGGTAATTCTTCTCCTTCATCAGTGTATTGATCGAGTAATCGTCGTTTGTGTTAATGAATTCGTTCTGGAGAAGTATGTCGACGAATGGATGTTTCTTGAATCTTTCTTCTTTGTCCATGATGATCTGGGTAGGCACCAAATGGAAGATTTTGATTCTGTGGTTGAATCGTTTCAGATGTCTTTTCACTATCATCGAATGGATTTGATAACGAGAGAAAGTTTGAATGAATTGGTACTTCTTCTGGTGCTTGAGATAAATCCCAGTAATCTTGAGGAAATCCTTTTGAAGTAGGTGGTGTAGAATGTCTCGAATAATCTATTGATCTATTCGGTAATGGTTGTATAGGAAGTGGTTGTTGGGGAGCAGGTTGAGGATTTATAGGAAACGAGATACAACGCATAGGTTGTCTATTATAGATGTGTAGTGCTGTTTCACATGCATCTTGCCTGAATGAGTTTGGTAGACATGCATTTAGACATATAGCTTGGGCTTTTTCCATGATAGTTCGATTAAATCTCTCTACCATTCTGTTGTGGTAGATGAGGAACAAAGTATTGTCGAGAGATACCTTTGGACATGAAGAACTGTAAAAGATCTTGTCCAAGATATTCCCCCCCACAGTCCGAATGTACAGAGGTAACAGAAAGACCAGTGAGGGACTCCACATGGAGAATCAACTCACAGAACCGCAAAGCAGTGTCACTCTTGTGATGAAGAAAAGCAAGGAAAGTGAACGCAGAACAATTGTAATAAAAGTGAGAATCCAGCAAGCACGAGTGTGAGACTCAGTGGGAAGTTCAATAAGGTCTGTGTGAACGAGACCAAGAACACGAGAAGAACATTTGGCAGAAGGACCAAGAGGTCGTTCATGTGACTTGCCGACTTGGCAGCCATGACAAGGAGGTGAAGAAATTTGAGATTTCAAGGAAAGTTTAGGAAGTCCAGTAGTGGAAGAGGCAAGATGTCGAAGAGCATTGTCAGAGCAATGTCCAAGACGATGATGCCATAGTTCTGATGAGGAAATATCCGACAGGATATGAACTTCACTTGGAGTGATTGGAGAAGACCGAAACCAATGAAAGATATCACCAGGAAATGAGGCAGTAGCTTGGATTAAATGGTGACCCTGTTTGTCAAAGACATCAGTTGATTTTCTGATATGAAATGTATAGCCTAGATGGGCTAATTGATTGGTAGATAAAAGTCTGCATGATGCATCAGGTTATAACCAGACACCAGTTAAAGTGATAGGTTTCTTCCCAAAAGATGCTTTTAGGAAAATCGTTCCAGGTCCTGTCATTTTTATGGTTGATCAATCAGTGATTTGAGCAAATTTTATATCATCTCCCAAGACCATAAAGTCAGAATGGTAAGGGGTAATATGATCAGAACAACCAGAATTGATTAACCAGTGATTCTTGAAGAAATCACTTGATCTTGAGATCTTCTTAATTGATCCTATCTGGTAACAGTGAGAATTGTAATCATCATTATCGTAAGAGGAACAATCATTGTCCCCCCAGTTGTCTATGTCGGGTACAAAATCATTCAAATGTGTGACAAAATCTCTGGAATCTACACCATGTTTCCAGGTACCATCCGAATTTCTCCGATTATCTCCGTGATAGCTTCCACTAACCCGGGCACTTTCTTGCCATGCAGGGATCCATTTAGAGGATTGAAGGTCCTGCTTTTGTCTCTCATAAACGGGTTGTTTCGAGGTAGAGGTGGTAAAAGATGAACTGTCTTGAGTCTGCAAGGACTCATTAGCGGTCAAAACATCTTCCATAAGTGAAGACTGTACTCGTTGCATTTGCTCAGAGGGGGAATCCCATCTGGAATTGTTGTACAGCGAGGACATGTCTTCTTCATTGGCAAGAGTAACCATGTACTCATCTTAATACTCATCATATTCCATGACGGAACTCTGTTCTTCTTGTGGCGACGGTGGAAGTATCTGAGATATCATCCATCACCATTGATTCGTTGTCAACAGATGAAGTTAGATTGGCAAATCCAACAACATTGTTGGCGCGTCCTTTCCCTTTCTTTCTATCCTGATGTTTGGTAAAGTTGTCAGAATTATGTTTACCACGACGGGCATTCTCTCCACGTCCTCATCCTCCTCTAAACCTCCCACAACCATGTCCTCATTGTTAAAACGACCAGGAAAAGAGGGAGGACCTCCGTTGTTATAGGAGTTCCAGGGACATTGTGGTCCAGGTCCACATTTCAGAGCTGAAGTACGGTTGGCCTGAGATTGCTGTGGATGTTGTTGAGAAGAGGGAGAGGAAGAGAGTCGGTGAGCAAGGGTCTGGGTAGACTGAAGACTGGATTTCTGAGTATTAATCTCCTTTGAGATACGAGGAAGAAGATTGTCGATCATGAAATCGGCATCGGAAACGGTCTGAACAGCATGGGAAATCATGCCATCGAAAGAGGAGGGAGGCGGGAAAGGAGAATCATAGCTTTGAGGGGAGCAGGGACAATGAGTCCAGCCGCATCAAGCTGGGTGAACTGGGAAGTGATGGTAGATAAACCTTCAGAAAACTTGTTCATCTCGATCCTCATGCGATGAAGATCGGAAAAAATCATGAATTGTCTGGGGATACCCTTCTTTCCAAAAAGGGACTTGAGCTTCTGATAAAAGACTTGGCAAATAGAAGGTTTTTGGATGGTCCTGTCTGGAACATAATCCCAAATGACCTGTGTTTGTAACTCCAAAGAAATGACAGTAGATAGGAAACCCAATATTTTGCCATCAATAAGTTCCCATTTGGCGCGATCTGCTGCATTTTGTTGGGCATCATGTGTGATATCCCTGTTAACAAATTTACAACCACCAAGCATTTGGAGAGGACCATGGATAGAAGTAATCCATTGCGGGTAGTTAGATGATCTAACAAGAACAGGAATGCGAGCGGTAGCTTCTTTAGGAACAATGAAGTCGGTAGGAAGAGTAGCCATGATGATTTAATGATCTAGAGAAAAGATAGGATCTGTAAGAAAGGATCAAAGAGATCAGCATCGATTGCATATGAAATAAAAATAAAAAGAGAAGAGGGAAGATCTGATAGTAAAATGCTCTCTTCATCATCTAGTGGATAATACACGTTGTGAGGCGTGACTTGTCCTGAACTGAGAGGTGTTGAACCTCGACTTGTTTCATCATCATCTGTTTGATCCTCATCATCCGAATAAATCAGTGATCCCGATCCTCTATCCGATGTTTCTTCGTCTACAAAGTCTGGTGTATCTGAATCGTGACTTTGAAGGGAAGCTTCTTCACGAGCTAATGTCTCGAAGTATTTCTTCATACAATCTTGTCTCCTTTTAACTTGTCCATGTAACCAAAGTCTTCTTCTTACAGTCCATGTGATTTTGTAATCCTCGGTTCGTTCCTCATTAAAATCCCAGATCCAGATCCTATCTTCTTTAGGATAATTCGTATTCCTGTGACAAGTATTCCATAAGCTAATAGGAAGTATCATGAAGGTATTCAGTTCTGGATTCTGAGATACATTGTTCTCGATACACTCAAAGAAAAGTGTCGGAAAGAAATGAGGATTGTATACATGAGGAAAATCACTAACTCGATCTCCATTTTCTAAGGTAAGAGTCCAAGGAAATCGGAAGTAAGAAAGAGAAAAATAAGGAATAATTTTGGTATGGAGGAGAAGATAAAGATGGTTTGCATAAATGACAAGAGTACTACCAGGTTTAGTATGGTGCCACTCTAACCTTAGCTGCCTTTCTGATGCATATAGGCCTAGCTGAGGAGGAAGCGGCCACCGGGGATGTAAAGACACGTCCTCGATGAGGTGCTTGTATGCCAACATCCATTTTTGTGTGTCTCCTGGGAGCGAAGTCCACAGGGCCTGGAGTTCTTCTGTCGACAGGTAAGACATCATGAAGGGAACCAGAAATGTAATCAATATCCTCGTAAATGTCTGTGTGGAATTGTGTAGGGTCAGGATCTAATCGTAATTTCCTGCAAAGTTCAATCTGGTGTAAGCAATCGTACATCCAGTCTCTA
Source organism: Leccinum barrowsii (assembly GCA_038092195.1). Lineage (NCBI taxonomy): Eukaryota > Fungi > Basidiomycota > Agaricomycetes > Boletales > Boletaceae > Leccinum > Leccinum barrowsii. Next base: position 32,596 of record JBBPPY010000148.1, read on the forward strand.
GTTGAAGGATCAATAAGAAGAGAAGCCTGAACAAGAAAAGAGGTGTTCTTCGGATCCTGCAAGAACTTCATCTGCTGCACATAGTCGAATTCCGTGTTCCACTCCTGTATAGTGGAGATTTCTCCCCGGGCAAACCGTCCTATCATTGTTTTTGACTCAAACTCCTTTGGAATGAAGTTTGGGAAGACCATAGAGTGGCGTAACTCCACCGACTGTTGAGAGTTGGTGGGAAAATGATGGTTGTGAAATAGCTCATATCCTTGCCAGTGGATAAGCGAGCTCTCGACGAAATAATCCTCGTAATGTTGTGTGGGCAAAGCCCATCCGATAGAAGTGAGAAATGAGTAGGTAGATTCGTCTTGGAAGACGAATGTCTCAGCACTGTTACCATATTCCTCTGGAGCCAGCCAGGTAAGAGGGGAAAGCTTCGGTTGAAGGAAAATAACCAGGAAAGAGAGACGCTGTTACAAACCTCTTCATTTTCCACTTTTCAAAGTCACGTGACTGCTTACATAAGCCTTTATCTTCGTCTTTCACTTTTCAATTTCTCAAGTCACGTGACTTGCACAGCCAGCAGTCACATGACTTATCTTGGTAGCCTTCGGTGAGCTCTTACCTTATTAGATTAGCACTGCTTATCCAGACCGGCCCTAAGCTGGTCTATGCACACATGTCAGTAGTATAAATACTTGAATGCAGCAACCGAACAAGCCAGTCTTGTTCTGGTTGGATTCCCTCTAACCTACACATTCCCCCATCTAAAAAGTCCTTGTCTCCTTGTTGAGGTGCCATAGTCCTTATTGGATAGAGGTTGCCTTCAGACGCTGGTATTCGGTAGCAAAGTCAACATGTGGTTTGAAGGGCACCAGGCAAGCTCGCAGTGGGCTGGCCAGTATGCTTGGTCAGTCCAGTCGACAATGTGCCATTCAAAGGCGCATTCGAGAGCCACCATTCCTTCCGGAACGTCTATGGTGACTTCGTGAGCCTGCACTTCATATTGGATCACGTCCACTTTGGCTTGTAGGTGGGGGACATGATGAAAAGGGTTGAGACGAATCTCGTCAAGACTGTAAGGAATTTCGAGAACTGGAGCCATTGGTCAGTGTGGATGGAGGAGTAGGAGGTGTTGTGAGAGGAGCGGGGATAGGAATGATTTCCTGAGGATATGATTCGATTTCTGTAATGGATGAGGATGTTCCTGGTTGGAACGGAGGGATAGGTCCTTTGAGGAAAAGTAACTTGTTTGATGGGATGAGGAGATCTCTTATTCCTAAGTGATCGAGAGAAGATAGGAATTGATGAAAATCAGAGTCTTCTTTGTCTGTCTTGGTCTCTTCAGTAGTAGGTACTACTGGATGAATTACCGGTGATGCTGGTCGGTATTCAGTGAGTGAAGGCTGTCCCAAGGAGTAGGTCCTGTATACCACCCGTTAGAGTCGTGCTCGGTATCCCAGTGATTTTCAGACGCTGTGGGATAAGATTCAGCTACTGGAGCTGAAGGTCTCGGAACTGATTGATCAGGTCTGGAAGAGGAGTCGACGGAAGTAGTAAACTGTTGGGGACAAAGTAAAGCGATACCGGTATTGGGATGAGGGGAGGAATGTCGATTTGTTCTGTATTCTCTGCTAAAGCCTCTGGCATTCTGTGTTGCTCGAATCCTATTCTCCCTAGAGAATTGTTGGTTCGTATAAAAGAAAGTAGAAAGGTGGAAAGAGCAGTTGCTACAGATGGAAGCAGAGCATGAAGGGCATCCACAGTCTGGACACTTGAGGTAAAGAGAATCGTCAATGACTCCTTGGCATAAGATGTTTGGTCGTCGAGATAGCCGATGGTGCCAAGATATGACAGGTGACGAGTTTGAACGGTTAGAACAAAAGGACCTTGAGTGAGGAGGAGATGGGATTCCAAGGACTCTGAGCCTACCAGGTGGAACGTAGATCTCTCGAGGTCTGGTGGGACCTGAGGAAAAAGACTTGTCAGTACTCTGTTGAGTCTGATGGGAATGTTCCAAAACGGAAAGTCATTGATTCATCGCAATCCACTCAGAGCGCGTGACATGAGTAGCCATCAACACAGGTATAGAGTCTCTGTGTTTATATAACCGACGAGATACTCTGGGTCAAGGTGGGGTGAATAACCTTTAGAAGTTATACAACTTCTAATAGCGCAGCCGAGGGGTTCAAGTAGAACCGAAGAGGAAAATATAAGGGAAGTGAATCTCTAGTAGAAAACTTACTAGGAACTTATGAATGGATTGAGAGAAGTAACTTGATAGAGTTGCTGATGAGAGTAGTGAAAGAAGTGGTGTGAAAACAACTTAGATTGAATGGATGTCTGGGTCCATCTTATATACTACATGACTTGTTTGTACATGTTATGGTATATAGAATGTGGTGGAATATTCTATAAGAGTCTAGCCAATAGCGTATAGGACTCTTATCATGATATGTAAGCATTGAGTCATATGTGAGTCATATGTACTGCAGATGATGTCATAATGAGTCATGATCAGTAAGCTGATCAATAAGAAAAGTAATGAGATATGAGTCATCATAAAAAATGAAAGAATAGTCTAGAAGTAAGTTCTAGACAGATGACTAAACAATCTAATAGTGATTGTTTCAATATGGACCACGGTCTGACTGTGCACCCATTACAGTTGACTCCCTGTTATGATACCCAGGTGACCCACTCACATACCGCGATGCCATGGACTCCCCGCATGTGGACGAGTGGCACTCAGCACTTGAGGAGGAGTTTGCGTCCCTCCAGCGAATGGGTGTCTACCGTCCAGTGGTACCGTGATCGTCCGTGCCCGCTGGTCGCCGCAATATGTAAGGCCAGCCTATTTTTAAGCTCAAACGTGATGCTGATGGTAACCCTACATGTTTCAAAGCGCACTACATCTGTCGAGGCTATACAGCTGTTTACGGTCAGGATTATGCAAAGACCTCCTCACCCACAGCACATCTAGAATCTTTTTGGGTCCTCATGCATCTCGCCGCCTCGCTCGACTGGGAAATGGAGCAACTTGATGTCAAGACGGCATATCTCAATGATGCCCTTGCCCCCAACGAGGTCTGTTACATGGAGCAGCCCGAGGGATTTAAGGAGGCGGGGAAGGAGGACTAGGTGTGGGAACTTCTCAAGGGTCTCTACGGTATGAAACAGAGCGGCCGTGTC
>JBBPPY010000149.1:0-35570 GCA_038092195.1 Leccinum barrowsii
GATAAATCAGTCAGATGTTCACTCACCGCTCCGCTTCCAGAACAGACTGTGCGTGAGGACGTCCTTTGGTTTGTCAGGATCGGGCTGTATTCTCTTTGTAAGGTGCTCCAGTTCATTATTGCCGGCACAAGCTGCCTCGTCATCCGCGCGACAAAAGTCAATGTGAACGTGCCGACCCATCGCCGAGCAAACAAGGTTACACATCATCGGTGCACCTTCGTCATTGGTAGAGAACTTGCGCCCTTCTATTTCCAGCGGGACATCATCCGGCCCATCAACAGTCCAGCGAGCACGCGACATGGATCCATGGCGCGTCTCGTGTTCTTGTTGTGGATGACCTTTGGAAAAGCAGTTAGCACACGGTGGATCCTAGCTTCACGCGCCCGCAGCTTACCAAGAGGCAGCGTGCAAAAGTAACCACAGTTTTCGCATCTGGAAAGACGGTGAGTGGACAAAACGTGAACAGAACATTCGCCAGTCATACCTTGCTTCGCAGAAATGAATGACCTTCTTGTCCAGACTATGGTTGTGGGGTCCCTTGTGCTTCGTCGTGCCTGGTGGGATTGGTTTGATGCATTTCAAACGCTTCGCAACTGCCATTTCGGCACACTGTAAGATCACCACGACAAAGAACAGAAAAATGGGACGAACCCTGAGAATACTGCAAGAGAATCAATATCAGAATGGCTGTTCGAGGTCAAGGGGACATACTTTAGTATACTGGAACGTTTCATTTCGGCCCGTGAAGGTCGCCTCAATGGAGTGCGGCGCAGTTTCGATCTCGCATATTCCTGGGGCAATGCAAGTGGCAGCACACAAATGTTCTTGTCTGTAATTCTCCTGTCAGCGATAAATCTTGCGTCAATTGCAACATTCTACACACCCGCATAGATGTATCGCGCTTGAGTCCAGACCGTGCATGTGGTCTTGATCTGCACAAAGACGTTTGCACAATTGGCACTGGATAGAACAGAACCGGGCATCGCATTGATGAAAAGTATGGTGGGTGTCGCTTCAAATGTGCATAAGCTCCTGCAGAGTAGAAATATGAGATAAAACTACCTTGGAATTCGGCATGTCCCAGGACACGAATATACACTGCTGTCGACAAGCGGAACGTCGAATAGATCGCATGGCTACAAGAGTGTAGCATCAGAATGTAAACGTACAGACACGCGAGGCAGTTGGAAGAGGCTCACCTTCCCACAGGCATGGACGGGAGCCGCACAGAGATGTTCCTCGTCAGAGTGATCGATCACCTTTTCGCCGTGAGACTCGAACCAATACTTCGAAGCAAAGCACGCACCTCCGCGCACACGCTCAGGCATCCATGTCTTCCGGAAAATTTGCACGGTTTCCCACACAAATGCTGGTTTGCAACACAGCTATGACCGAGGTCTGATCAGCAGCGCTTTCACCCAATACGACAAAGGCTTACATATGCTTCCCCGCATGTCCAGCGCTATCGCAAGGTGCTCAATACTATGCATATGCCATCACGACCCAAACATCACTTACCTCATTGTACAAGGTCGATACTCTGTTGACTCCATCTCCAAACAGAAACCGCACTCGTGCACGCACATATGATCAGATTGGCAGTCGTGCACACCTTCGTGCGCCCGACCCAGTACGCACTGCAGCTGACATCCTGCGCACGTCAATCCACACAACTGGACAGTGCTCCGCAAGTCCACGATTGAACTTTCGAAGTGACGTTTCAATTCGTCGATGCTCGCGTGGCTGCCACCACTACCACCAACACTTTGGAATCGCGTTAGATTCTGATCGAACCATTCGCGCACGTGGGCGATCCGCAAATCTACAATGTTCTCGAGATGTTGAGTCAAACCTGCAATCCATTCGTCTTCAGTGATGTGTTGGCGGGAAGCGTAGTCGTCCCAAGCCGTCCGGAGTACCACCAGCATGCGTTCACGGGAGGCGGACTGATCGCTGCCAACCCCAATGAACAACTGGTGGGGTGTATCTGGCAAGTCGACTGGCTCGTCAGTGTCTAGGTTCTGCAGTGACGATCAAAGTATGAGTGGTAACACGATATTATGTCATGACCACAGGTCACCTTCAAAGGCTCTCGTTCAGGATCGATCTCCGCATAGCCAAAGGCAAGCGCATTTGCGAGGAGGGTTGAAATCAACTGTGCGCGATGAGAGGCCATGGTTTCTAAACACGAAACCTATTAGATGATCAACTAAGCAAAGACTTAGGTTACTTACGAGACATAGCACCCCAGTCATTCGCCTTAAACAGGTTGCGTGAGTCGATAAAGTCTCTCAAAGGATTATTCTCACCTTTAACTTGGCCATCAGCGTCTTCATCAGGTGTAGAAACTCTCCTGCCGACCGGTGGGTGACCACCTGTTGATCCAACTTGCGCTTCACTGCAGGGAACAGTTTGTAAAACTCCTTTGACTCGATGACTGGCCTGTGGGGGAACAACGAAATTATTTGAGTTACCAAAGCTCTAACTTGATTCATACCATGGAATGATGTTCAGCTTCCCCGCATGTAACCGAGAAATGAAGTTAGCCTCCTGCTCATCTTGAACGATCCTTTGGAACTTGAGGGAAAATCTGGGAGCGAATGGCAAGTATCATGAGATTCCCTATTTGAAGCACGACAGAGGTTTATCACCCACTCTTTGGCGATCTCGGCCTTGTCCGAGTCGACGACATCCTAAAGTAAGCGGATTGGCATCAGAAATTTTTTGTCGTCACGAAAGCAGTGAGGGGTTCAAACACGACAGACGAACCTTGATGATGATGACCAACGTTGACTGGAATAAAGATGGATTCGCCTTGGGATCCAGCACCGTTGAACTCGACTGGAACGATTGAAAGAGTCCGGTAATATCTCGACTCAGAGCAAAGTTGTTGCGGAACAGTACCTGCAGTACGAACATTACTAGTCAGCACCTTCCCCTTCCCAAAGACTACTTTATCCCAATTACCAAGTTGGAAATTGCAGTGTTAAACAAAACGAGTAGTGTGTCCTCTTGAGCGGATCTTTCGATACTGTGTACACCTACAGCGCGTACCAAAATGTGTCGGGATGAGCTGCAAAGAGCATGCACTGTACTGACCTTCGAAATCAAGTGCAACGATCAGAGCATCCTTGGTCGGCGTCACCGACATCCACACCCCCTCCGTCGTTCGCATGGCTGAACCCGCAAATGACGTATCGACGAGATGGTTCAATGCGAAACTCTTTCCGACGGACTGTTCCCCCATCGATGACACCACCTTGACGGGCTATCATCGGCAATATGAGCAAAAAAAATTCACACCAACACTGATAATACGTACCTTGGATGCCATATACGACTGAAACAAAGATTCGTACCACCCAAACGATAGACTATCCACGATGCGGTTCACATCTGCACCTAACAACGACCTCTCCAGCTCTGGTGAATACACCCCATCCTTGAGTGGCACAAACCGGTTTTCTTTCGCCAATGCAAGGTGGATCGGAATTAAGCATAGGAACTCGACGAGCCATTCTCCTGCACGGTAAGCTGAAATGTTCCAGACACGTTTCCGGGTTACATTCGATTGCTCCCTGCCACCGTACAACTCGGCAGCAAAGACCGCGTATGACGCTGCAGAGACCTGGATAGACTTGAGAATATCCCCAGTCGGCTTCTTGGTCGACCTTTCAAAGGTAGAAATCATCTCCGCGAAATGAGGTGCATAGCGTTGATAATCCCGGTCCGTCACGAAAACGAGTGTCCGCACACTCCGGAGGCTTGAAGAGGAGATCGTTTCGCGCTGCACAGCAGGCAATACCGGGAAGCGGGTCCAAACCTCCGCGTGGCAGTCAATCAGACAATTGTGTGCCGTCGTACTCCCTGCCCCCGCTCCGTGTCGTGCAGACAAGCCTCGCAAACCTTTTTCCTTGAAGGTAAATTGGGTCACTTTTCGCGTGATGTCCAATCCATGGGAGTGGCACGCATGGGCCTCGAAATCCAAGAAGATGATATGTACTGCAGTTCGGTTCACCAACGACGTGACGATAGGACCATTTTCGACCCTGAGGGGGACTAAGTTAAGGGGGATTCCTTCTGTTGAGCCAAAAGTACTCCAGTGGTACGCTGTCAGCGCCAAGTCGGTTTCTTGAGCTTGTGCAACTAGCAGGCAAGCACCATCAGGCGTCGAGCTCACGCGGTAGGGCACGTTGTCAAGTTGGAGCGTAGCAGGTCTAAACGTTTCCATCGAACGTCAGAAAGAACCACATAGGAAGTAACCTCAAACGCACCGAAACTGGAGCGTTACCAGAGAAAACACCCTCGCCTGGGCTTGTGAATCAACGAGGAGTAATTCTTCGCTCCCGCTCACAAAGCATGCATGACGAATTGATACCAAATCGTTGACTGGGATATACCACGGATGCAGGTTAATTGAACTTCCTAACGCCTGAAATCCCCCACGCGCGTCATCGAACACGAAAATGTGTAATAGGAACTATTGGCAGGGAATAAGGTCAACACATACATGATGACGTATAAGCGAACACGTGCCTTGTCTAATGACACAACTGCCAGCATCTTCTTTGATTCGTCGTATGCTAGCACAAACTCATGCCCAATTTTTTCAAGATTGAGGTGTTTCGCGTGTTTACGCGCAACGGCGCCATCGATAGCCGTCAGTCGATCAAGGTAGACGCTGAGGTTCCCCGCCGCGCGATCAGTTACGACCAATAACATTTTATCTCCCTCAAGCAGTTGCGCTCGTCTGTCCGAAACAGAGGCTTAAGCTAAACGAACAAAAAGAAAGAAGCAGGTGCGTACACCACAGAATGGCCAAGTGGCAAGTTGAACCTGTGCTGGACGCTAAACCGCGGCGAAGGAATTGCGCCGGGATTGAGTTGCATTTCGTGTTGATCTTGCGTCGTCAGATTCATCAAATGCACCGTGTACATTACCAGTGGATCTTGTTGTGACGTCCGCGACCCGAAGATTCGATACGAGGTTGACGCGGACGGGTAAGACGCTTGTAAATTAGTGTTATATATGGTCAGTGGTGCATGTGATTCGTGCCGCTGCTCACCGTAGTATCGCTCTTTCCGAACCTCCTCCACATTATTGATGGATAAAGTGTGTCTGGGTACGCCATGGTGAGCATCATTTAACGATCGACATCAAGAATAGCCTGAAGACGCACGAGGATGCACTCTGCGCAGACAAGTCGTTCACATGCTTGATAAGATCCACTCTCAACTTCTCCCGCTCTTCCTCGGCCCCTTTTTGATGCTCGCGCTTGATTCTCGCACTACACTCCTCCTGTTGTATCCTGTGCACTGCGGGCGTGAGTCTCTTCAGCACCCTCGTGATGCCAGCCTCCAAATGTTCGAATGCCTTCCCTACTGCCTTGTCCGCCCAGAATTTGAATTGCGGAAAACGTTCTCGGTGTCGCTCCACACCCTGATCCAACTGACTCAAAAACTGGCTGTCGGAAATCTTCTTTGCCGCCTCTCTTGCACTGTCAACGGCTTTTTCTAATCCGTCCTCGGTCCCCTCTGGCGACCATCCCTTCCCCATTGACCGTGTCACCACCCTCGGCAGCACAAAGTTGATGATTGACGATGTCAGATTGTTTAGCTTGCTGCTACCGCCAACAGCCGCGGCATTTTCTTTGAAATTCGCTTTGGCCTGTTCAATATTGCCATCCAATACGGCCTCTAACATCCGATCAGCCGTCTGGTCGTCCAGCCTTAGATGACCCTTTTCGCAAGACGAATGTAGTTCGTTGAAAAGGGTGATATGGCTTTTGGACCTCTGGAACTCCGGGTTAGAAATGCTCTTGAAAGTTTTGAGTTGCTTAGTAAATTCCTCGCTCGCTTTGGGGTACAACTTCAGGAGCTCCGACAAGGGTTCTGGGATATATGCGTCAGTACTTGTCGATTCCATGATTGAAGAGACACTTACGGGAATCATCTAGCTTCGTGGTGTCACCTTCAGGAAACGCGAACGCCCCGCGATCTGCAATCCTAACATGGCAGGGGATGAGCTTAGGAGCATGAACTAAAACGGTCGCGCCTCACGGATATAATTGCAACACTTCATCCAGAAGCGCCTCGAACAATGACCTTTGGACCGCGAGTTGCTCCTTGGTCAGCCTCGCAGTGGCAATGTCAATCTCCTTCTGGGTACGCGTATGGGCGAGACCTCCAACAGCGGCAGAATCATTCTTCCATTTCCTGCATGGTCCAGAAAAGCGTCTTTCTAGTCCGGCCTGAACCAAGATTTTCAATGCTTCTTCATCCAGCCTTTCGTTCAGGCAAAGAAGATCTGATATACTGTCAATCCCGAGGGTGAAAGTAATCAGAATGAGATGCCGTGCACAACAGGTGGCACGTACAGGTACGCCCCAAGTTGCATCATCTCCATAGTACGTGGAGTAAACGCGTCCGAAACGGTGCTCGCCTTCCGATGTTCCACTGTCATGAACCCTTGCGTTGTCTCGCCGAAGAGTAAAAACGGTGCGATAGGCGCGGGCTTGGTTGGGTCCGGATCGTCGGTGGAGTCTTTTTGAAGTGCAATTGCTCGCGAAACGGCCTGGGAACGCAGTTCCACCAGATTCGTCAGTCAAGCCGGCGCTGGTGTCCGAAACGAGTATGAATTGACCTTGAACCCCTCACGAACGGTCACGGACTCTTCCTGCTCATTGGTTTGTGCGACTTCAAATGTGATGATCCGATCCGACTCGTCGTGGTCCATTTCTATGTCGACATTCAAGTCGTCGTCTCCTTCCTCGTTCCAGAGGATGGTTTGTGCGTGCTCGGGTGAAATCAGAGACACGACTTGATCACACATCTTCGTCAGGTACCTATTCGAGATAGATATTTCAGACACGAGTCATATCAGACAGAATCAACGTGATCGAACCTCATAAAAGTGATACGATTGCGACGAGCAGAGGATGTGGCTGAATCATCCCAAGTCGTCTGCTCTGGCCAGTATAAGACAAAAACTTGACGAGAGCCCTCGACTTGCTCTGGTGCTGTGACGATGTAAAGACCCGAACGGAGAGTCGGCTGCGAGCAAGTGTATGTATCTGAATCTACGATAAGCTGTGTCGCGCTGTCAAGGCAGAATGTTAGTAATGCAGAGGATGGGCGATCGCGCGTGGGGGAACATACGTGGTTTCATCAATGGCGCCGAGCTCCAACAGAAATCGGGCAAGTTCTTCTCTACTCCCGTAGACGCCGACAGGCTTGATGGCGTACTTGTCAAGGGCTTTGAAGTTGACCCTTGTCATCGACAGGTATGCACTTGGGCAAACATTGTTGATGAATGCCTCGAGCGAACTCTGGGATATGATGATCTTATCGGCTGATACCAGAACAGTGGTTAGAGATAGTGTGCCAATTTGTCTGGAATGCTCACCGAGGCTACCCTGCTCTGAGATGAGGTCAAGGATGCGATACATTCCTTTGATGGAATAGGCCAAGTCCGATTCATCACGTTGGAGAGGCTGGATGTCTATATCCATCTACCGATAGGCAATCACACCTGAGATCCTAGTCGGACGGAGATGAATGAACATACCTGATCGATCGACGAGTGCTCTTCATCGATGGACTGGTAGACACTTTCTTCGCCATCAGACCCAACCCCGTCCTCGATGGGACGTGTGTGAATGGAAAGCGATGGCTGAGAAGGCGTCGACTCAGATTCGAACGCGATGTCAGACTCCGTGTCCGAACTCGCAGAGGATACATCATATCGGATGGAGGTGGCATGATATGGAATTTGGTGCTGAGAGACAACGTCCTCCCTTTCAAAAGGGTCTAAAACTCAACCCGCCCATCAGTTTGTGTGAGCAGCTTGGTTTGCAGGAAACATACCTTCGGCCTTTCTTTTTCCTTTGTCTATCTTTCTTGGAGGGTAGCCATCGCCAGAGTCAAAATCTTTGTTTTTTTCGAAGAGATCAGGAGGTCTATACGGTGGATCCATTGTGAGCGCTAGTGAGCGACTGAGCAGCGCGGGATGGTGGTCTAAGAGGCCACCCAGGGGTCACGATGAAATATATGGGCTTTCTGGGGCTGTGAAGATTCCCGACACTGGATCGAGTGCTTCTCGTGATGTTCCTGTGCAAGGAATTTGCAAAGAAGCACTCGAATTCAATGAGTGAAAGAAAGTGAAAGAAAGAGAAATCGGATTAGGAGCACAGCAAGTTCAACTTGACGACAAATATGGCACACCAGTGGCGGTGCAAGCGAACATGGTTCTGACAGAAGAACGTCCACCCAATTTGAAGTCTAAGGTCAAGTTTTAACGTTAGTAAAAGCTTCGAATGACATATCATTTTGTCAGTCGCCGACAGTGACGTTTTCCGCGCCCCCATGCAGGCAGGCCGAGGCTTGTCGTATGTGCGCGGCTCGATTCAGTTGATTTGAAAGTACAGCAACTTATCACAGGAAGCCAGTGCTATTAGTATGTAAGTCTGTTGTCTAAATTACGCTCTATACGCGACGAGTTTGAAGCAGGCTATGATTTTCAAGAGCCAGGTAACAAAGTCTCCGTGTCCAAACGGTGCTCAGTTTACATGTAACCAGGTCTACTTGCATACCAAATGAACCGCCTTCTCAGGCTGTCTTGATGATTACTTCCCATCTTTTACAGAAGTTCAAGTCTTCATCACTCGTACGCATCCATCATCATCCATGGCATCCGTATTTTGGATTCCACTAACATCCCAGTGCAGAGCTTCGTACCATAAACGTTGTATCTAGCCTCCGTCGCATGCCAGCAGGCTTCTACATTGGTGTGGGAATCAGCGGAAAGATTTGGAGAACTTTGATTACAGATTACATCTCTACTGGCAGGGAAAGATGTCGTGGAATGAGAGCAGAAGGTCCTTCTGTCCGTGGCAATGTTCCCTATCCAGGCTACTTCTGCTGAATAATATCAAGACTGTCGGATCGATCGTCTATCATTTCCCTCATGGTCTTCGCGTCCTTTGAGGTTGGACCAATTCTTGGAAAAGGAGAGGGTGAATTCAAGATTCTCGTTGCAGTGGTACGCACTTCATCAGAAGGAACAGCTCTATCGTATGTGTTTTCGTGATTATCACTCTCGCTGTCTGACATTTCCTCCTGACCATCGTGACTCAGATAGACCAGGTTTTGCCGTCGTTCTTGTTGCTTAGAATCATCATCGAACGCCGCGTTTGCGACGTAAATGGATTCACCACGAAACTCGACTTGAGTGGTTATTTGTCTCGTTGCGCGCGCGCCTGATATTAAGACGATAGCGCTATCGGAGTCAGTCAACTGGAAAAACATACTGACGACGAGGGATACCACGCCGTCCTAGCTGATGTCGGAAGGCCATTATACCAGCGGTTCCTTTCAAGAAAACGGTGACCTTGCTGACATCCATCGCGCAATATCTACACTCGAGTCGCAGCGCAAAACACTCCCATTGATCACCCTAACAGGCTATCTTTGTTGAACATCCTTGAGAACCCATTACTCAGTCGCTTTATGCGCGCCATGTCCACCTCGATGAAAGCGGAGGCAGTCCATCTCACTCCTCGTGACCATTCCAGCAAACCTGGCCAGCTGGAAGACCTCGGGGGCGCATTATTGCATCGCTTTAAACGCCTAGGTGATCTTGTAGACCTCAATAAGTCCATCTCCGCGCAAGAGGAGGTAATCCGTCTCACTCCCCGTGACAATCCTGACAAGTTAGCCCGGTTGGGAAACCTTGGAACCACCTTATCGCAACGCTTCCTATGCTTCAGCGACGTCACAAACTGCTAAGAGGTCCCTTTCCTTATGCAATCCGTCTCGCTCAAGGTGACCATCCCGACAAGCCTGGTCTGTTGAGCATCCTCGGTAATCCATTGTTGTATCGCTTTAGGCGCTGCGGTGACCTCACGCACTTCGAAAGGTTCATTTCCAGACAAGATCAAGCAATTCATCTGACTCCCGATAACCACCCGAACAAGCCAAGCGGGCTGAACAACCTCGGGAGCGCGTTAACGGATCGCTTCAAGCGCTTTGGTTATCTTGCGGTCCTCAACAAGTCCTGTTCGATGAAGGAGCAGGCAGTCTTCCATGCTCCAGATGGCCATGTAGACAAGCCACGTCGATCGAATAACCTCGGAAACTCGTTATTGAATCACTTCGAGCTCATCGGTGACTTCGCAGACATTGACAAGTCCATGAGGTTATTGGAAGGGGCGGTCCGTCTTGCACCTGCCGATCATCCGTCCAATCGGGAAGGCATTTTTCTTTCACTTTGACCGCGTTGGTGGCCTTCCGGACATTGACAGGTCTATTTCATTGAATGAACAGGCTGTTCGTCTCATTCCTAATGACCACCCACTCAAGCAGAATTTGTTGAATAACCTCGGAAACTCGCTATCCCGTCTTTGAGCACCTTGGAGACCTTGCGGATGTCAGCATCATGTCCATTGCAATCAAAGAGGAGGCCATCCATCTCACTCCTGACAACCATCCAGAGACAAGCCACGCCGGCTAGATAATCTCACCTATCATTACGCTTTGCGCGTCTCGGTGTCCTCGCAGACATCAACAAATCCATTTCAATAAACGAGGAAGCTGTCGATCTTACTCCTGACAACCACCCAGATAAGCCAGCTGGGCTGAACGATTTCGGAACCTCACTATATCGTCGCTTTGAGCGCCTAAGTGACGTTGCGGACATTGATAAATTTATCTCAATAATTGAGGAGGCGGTCCGTCTCAGTCCTGATAAATATGTCGATAAGCCGACTCTCTTGGACAACCTCGCATCCTTATTATGTTATCGCTTTCAGCTCTTCCACAACCCTGCGGACATGATCAAGATATCTATCTTGATGCTAGAGGAAGCGGTCCGGCTCACCATCGATGGTCTTGGAACATTCCGTGATTCTTCCGATCTTCGTGCGGTTATCGTTCCGGGTCAATCTTGCGCTTCAACATCATTCTCCTTGGTTTCTCCTTCGTCTGACCTCCATTTGGCACAGGGGCCCTTGGTGGAGCAGACGACGATCGTTCGTCACACACTATCGCATGGGCAGCATGTACGAGCGGCCAATTCATACCTGCGAGCCATGCGAATGAAAAATCATGAATGTTGGGGTGGAGTGACAGGTTCAAAACGCTTCGCCCTTGGTGTAGAACAAGAGGAAGGCCGATATCACGAGGTACTCATTAAGGCCATCAAATTGAAATGACGATTAGTGTTAGTGAGCTCCATGGCCGTCAGCGTGCGCGCAAATGCGCATAGTGCGGCGTACCTTGATGGCTTACAAAGTGTCAAGACAGGCTGTACCCTCGCCACCCTAACCCCAAACTCCAGAGAAGGGGTTCGACGGCGTCGTTCTGATATTGGCTCCTTTTGGATGGTGTTTAGTCTCAACGCAGGCCTCAGGGATGTTCCTCACACTACCCGGGATGAGGAGTCCTGAAACAGGCACCATTTTATACATCCCGGAGTCCAGAACAACTTACTCACCGTGCCGCGGTGTGACGGCCTCAAGTCCGTCAACCAGCAAATCAATACATTCTCTTCTGGTGTAGATGGATGCTCGAAGATGCGACCGACCTTCACAAACGGCGCTGGAATCCAATCCGGCTCTATCTTTCGTGACCTCGAAGAGTTTGCATCAAAATCGGGCATGCGTAGGTTACCGTCAACTTACCGAAATACGAACTTCGGAGTATAGTAGCACGCCGCTGTTCAATGACTGACGAATTGCACTGTGCCTTGTCATCGTGTCAGTTGACCTAACTTCCAAACCGAGTGAACTGACCTTCCGGAATCCAGGACTATAAATTCGAGAAGCGGGAGAAGTAGAACTCTTCTGAGTCTACCGGTCACTTGAATCGATCATTCGGTCGACGGGCCGGCAGGCAATTCAAATTTATGCACTTCCCCCGTGACCGGTGACCCCGAGCCGGGGCCCGGGGAACCCGACGGCACGATCCAAAACCGTTTAATTTGTTTGCACTGCAGGCTGATCAATCATGTTATCTCAGCCAATCGCAAAAATGATCAGATTGTTTTTTACGTTACAGGGCTGTAGTTTCTCGAGGAGCGGCGCAACGTGTTGCCAAGTCTGTCACCGAGTGACACTCGCTTCCGGACATCGCTCGAATCGCGGCGCAACTACGATTTATGTATGTATGTATATGGACCCGCTGTCAAGTCACTTTCGGTCTCCCTCCGCGCTCTAAGTTAACTTTGTCGCAGTGCGATAATTCCATTCCCCCTGTACATGCCATGTCCTACGACCAGCTGGAGTCGATTATTCTATATGATTATTCAGGAGGTATGTTTATCAATTGTCCTCGTCATGGGTTCATCTCACCGCCAGCCTCTCTAGTCATGATGATGAGTGCTGTTGGATACGATTACAGTGAGTAGGGATTTCGTGCAACCTTATTATTTTGTTCCGAAGTAACGAACCATCACAACGTAATCACCGGCATTCCAGTCCTCACTTTGTCGAGCGAGGTAGTTCGCTCTCCATCTTCTCTCGCGTCCATGGCTAATGAGTTGTACAGATAGACTATGTTTGGGTTAGTTCAAGTTGCAGGCGGCCGTTACTAGCGGGGTCCTACGTTTCTGACGATGGTGCCACAGTGCAGAAACTGGACTTGGATCTCTACGCTCTTTGTTGTCGTACGTATCAATCCTCACTACGCACTGATGAGATTCAGGGAATTCAAAGTTCATCGCTCCCACAGATTCGTTGCACAGGTCTTTGCTGGATCATGTGAGTTTATTGTTTCCCTCCTGGCACTGGCAGTGGATTCCAGGCACGCTCGAGTTCATTGCTGACTTTGAATTCGTTCTCAAGCACATCTGCACTTAGTATGTAGACTTGCATTGACCACCGAGGGATTCAGGCTGACCATGAAATTCACTTTCAGATCATAGTCACCTTCTACCTGGCCCTGTCAATGTCAGATTTCCGCTTGACAAAATAATTACACTAAATCATTTTTCTTATTGCGATGCAACAGGTGTAAGAAATGCTTTTTGTAAGTGTACTGCTGTATTGACAGTTGAACAGATGTGAGCTCATCCTTTGGTCTCTCTCAGTACCTAGATAAGATACTGATGCCATTTCAAAGGTACCGCAATAGCTGTCGTGCATTTTTGGTCATACGCCCTCTTCATCGCCGCCGCTGATCGTGAGTTGCCTGCTGGGTACTGGATAACTTCATATATACTGGCATGCTGATTTATGCCACAAGTGGTAATGATTTGGCGTGTTTATGCTATGTGGAATCAATCCAAGACAGTCCTTTACATCCTTTTGTTCGTTTACGTTCCGCAACTTCTTGTTACGCTTGTTTTCGACGGAATCTACGAGTTTCCTGGTAGGACGCTATCAGGTATATTTCGTAGTGAAATTACGAGTATATGGTCCTCCTGCTTACCCTTTTGTGTCCAGTGAAAGTGCAACAAGTGCCCGGATTTGGTGCATTTTGCACCTACCAGGATAACATGGTTCCCTATCGGGTGATATACAGAGCAATCCCCCGGTTTGTTCTCGGGGTCACACTGCTGACTCTTGCGGTCATTCCACCGGTGACACAGGCAGTCGATATGTACAGAGCGACGAAACAATGGAGAACAAAGCAATCCACTGTGAGGCTATTGGTGAGGGAAGGCACTGTTTACTTTATTGTGTACGTTTCTCTTAGCTCTCTGCCCTTCTTCATCTCCGCCCCTCTCTCGAAACTGCACAAACCTCAGATACTCACTCCTGAACAAGGAATCTACTTTTCAATATTCTCGGGGTTCTCAACCCCAAGTCCAGACTCCTCACGAATGTGATGTACTACCTCAACTTTATTTGTTATTCGCTGGCTTGCGCTATCATGCCCCGGTTCATAATCGGTATACGGCAATTCTACGACCGTGGCCATCGCAATCAAGGGCGAGGGATCGACAGTGGATTTGGGTTATCACGGACAGTTTATGTCTCAGACATCCCAGAGTCTATGATCGGATTCGCAGATCACGACGCTTGTACCAGTGACGGAGATCCGGACGCGGTGCATGTGGACGAGGAAAACGCGGAGGTGATTCAGCTCAGCGGAGTCGGGGATATCGAAAACTAGCATTAAATTATATGTGATTCGGGGTATCTGATATACGGGGCGATTGCCAAAACTTGGTCTTTGCACCATGGGCCTCATTACACATGGTATGTACATCCATTTTACCTCATTGTTCCGATTTCTCAGTTGCAATCATTAGTGAATCGGGTCTCAAGCTCAAGGTTCGCGGTTACAAGCTACTTCTTTCGACCAACAGTGCTCTGATACCATACGAATAATTCCAAAAGTCTCTTTTAGACTAGTCGCGGCCCTTATAATTGATTCCGTCCGAATTGCTGTTCATGATCACAGTGGATCATCCACTCATCAAGTCCGACTCGGACCTGGCAACGGTCCAACGGATCACACTCACTTAATCAAACATTTTTTTCACTGCCTCTTACCGAAATCAGTCTCAGATCGATCGAAACGGGAAATGGGTGATGGGAGTCGTTGCGATCTTGCATATTCCTTCAAGTTCAAGTCGACATATGCAATACCCTTTGATAGACTCGGACTTCGCAGGTCACTCAAAAGGCTACACATTGCATAGGAGTCAAGGGCGGCCCTAGGCTCCTTGCGCTCGAGGCGATGCCGCACGTCGAACTGTCAACCAGTCAGGAACATTTTTTTTTCGCATTCTCTCAGCCTCGAGGCGTGGAATTCATCCAGCCTTTTTTAAAAAAAATTGCATGAATTCGAAGCTAATCAACGTGACGTTCAGATATTCTTCGTTCTACCAATCAGCAGCATACTGGTCACTTTAACCGGGCCCATTTGTAGTAAGTATACGACGATTCGGTTAGGATAACTATTGACAACCTATCAATCCAACACTCCGGGCCGAAGGTTGCTGATGCAGCTAAGCATTCCGGTCATGCATGGAACGACGAGGTAGAAAGATGGTCCAGCCTAGACACACTCAAGAATAGCTTTCCTCTCGTCAGACGAGAGGTACAACTATCTACCGACCGACATGGATAAAAGGAACCCAGGAGGCAAAAGTTGCGCCAGAATCGCGCAGACCCAGGACAGCCCGGTGCAACGCCTCCGCAGCCTCAGCGCTGTCAGGAACCTTTCCATCATCCCGAAAGAGATGCTCGTACACGTCCTTGGTCACTCTCGGCGCGTCACGGTCCATTATCGACCACATCGTCGCGATCACGCTGCCGTAGCCAGCCAGAAGCATCCCAGCTGCCAGATGCACGGATTCCTCCGACAGCTTCTCGTCCCCCTGTGCCGTCTGACAGGCAGATAGAAATGCAAGTCCACCTTGTGGGCGCGATAGTCGAATGATGTCCGAGAGTTTCAAACGACGACGATCCGCAAGGCAAAGGCCGCTGTCGAGCGGGCTCTTGGGATCTTGCACACCGTGGCATGCGAAATGGATCCAGTCGGCGTTCATCATCTTCGCCATGACGTCCTCGACGGTGCCGCGAGAGTGCTGAAGGCTGACGAGTGGGGACTTGGCAGAGAGTGTTTGGATGTAATCGATCTCTTCTTTGACTCCAGAGAGCTTAAACTGACCATCATCCGGTGGCTGAGGGACAGTAAGGATGCGGATACTGGACGAAGGTTCGTTTACATCTTTTCCAGCGGATGGAACGAGAGTACCGAGAGTCGGTATGTAGGAAGATATAGCAAACTCAGAAAGCTTCGTACCCGCCTGGGATGTACCGTAGAGACCGGCAGCATGTATGGGCAGAAAAGCGAACGGTCCAGTCGGGCACCAAAGGATACGTTTCATTTTGTCATTATCAGATGGCGGAACCTGAGAGTACACAAACGTCAACACAGGGCACCGATTGCGAGCCGCAAATGGAATACGTACCGAAAAGACCAGGGCCACTAAAACAGGGTTTACAATCTTCTTCCAGAGAAATGCCAACACTCGGCGGAACCTGTCTTCAGGCGAATATTCCTCGACTTCCAATAACCCACCCTCTCTGTCACAGCCTTGGACACCATCCTCCATCGATAACGCATCAAGAAAATACTGCGATGGGAAAACTTCGGTTGGATCAACAAACGCTTGAATGTCGTCTCGTGAAACCCTTGGATAGTTGCGCTGGAGCAGTACACAGAGCGCCTTTTCTACATTTCGATAGCTGACACCAGTGAGTGAGACGGGAATGACACCAGCCGACCCCGGCTTGATAATCAATGCATCACATCGGTGTTTGCTCGCATTGAGGTACACCACTGGTCCGGAGTTTGCCCACATTGCGAGTTGCTTGACAGTCTTCGGGAGCAAGAACCTATCAAGACCAGGCAATGATCGTATCTTGCCCAGAAGCCTTTCTCTCCGAAGAGCAAGATCATGATGTCTCTGGACTTCGTCCTCCAGCGATCGAGCCTCAATCTGAACTAAGTTTTTCGACTGGTGAAACGTGGGATAATGACGCGAACTTGTGCGTTCCAGCTCTTGGGAGACCTGCTGGAACTGATGTGCAAGGTCAGGGTGTTCGACTCGAAGTTCATCAACTGGATCGCGGAGCTGCAGGAACTGGCTCCAGACGATCGATCGTCCTTGCTCGAGCCACTCGACAGCCATTTCAGGATGACCAGCTTCGAGTGCGGCGGCAGCTGCATCTCGAGCTACATCAGCCGCGTCAACGAGAACACGGTGGCGCTCTGTGAGTGGGAGTCCGAGCCAAGCTAACTGAGGAAGGAGGGCGATGGCCGTGGTATATGCATCAAGGAGCATTTGTGTATTCCCTTGGAGCTGCGCAGAGGAAATCCAAAGCCGAGTTGCATGAAAGCGGGTAGCGATAGAGCCTATAGACGCACGACTGCCGACTGAAAAATGCAATGTCGCGGCGGAGAGATGAGAGGGATCTCGAGAATGCTGATAATATGCCATGAATGAACTTCCAAGGGTCAGACACTGGCTCGGCTTGTCCGGATGACCATCCGGGGTGAGGCGGAGTGCCACCTCAAACATCGAAATGGACTTATCGACGACCGTGAGGTCACCGAAGCGCCGAAAGTGAGCCAAGAATGACGATCCGAGGTTGCTGTACCAATCTGCCTTGTCAGGATGGCCATCCGGAGTGTGTTTGATTGCCTCCTCATGCATTGAGATGGACTTGTTGACATCTGCAAGATCGCCAAGACGCTGAAAGCGACGAGACAACGAAGATCCAAGGCTGCTAAAAAGAGTCGGCTTGGAGGGATGATCATCGGGAGTGAGGGCTACTGCTTTTTCGTGGACCGAAATAGACCTGTCAATATCTGTGAGGTCTCCAAGGCGCTCGAAGCGACGAAGAAGTGAGTTCCCGAGGTCGCCCAAGTCACTTGGCTTCTCAGGATGGTTGTCGGGAGTGATGTTGACTACATCCTCGAACACCAAAATGGACCGGTTGATATCCACGAGGTCACCGAGATACTCAAAGCGGTTCAATAATGAGTTTCCAAGACTGGTCAACCGAAGCCGCTTGTTGGGATGACCAATGGGAACAAGGCGAACAGCCTCATCAAGCGTCCGAATGGATTTGTCGATGTCCTCAAGGTCACCGAGGCGTCCAAAGCGGCGTAACAACGAGCTACCGAGATTGCTCATCAAAGTTGGCTTGTCAGGATGACCATCGGGAGTGAGATGGAGTGCCTCCTCGAACATGGAAATGGCCCTGTCAATGTCCTCGAGATTCCCGAGGCGCTCAAAGCGACGTAGCAATGAGGACCCTAAATTGCTAAACCTATTTGACTTGTCAGGATGGCCATCAGGAGTGACGCGGATGGCCTCCTCAGACATTGATATTGACTTGTCAATGTCCGCCAGGTCCTCAAGGCGCTCAAAGCGACTCAGTAAAGATGACCCGAGGTTGCTAAACAGACCTGGCTTGTCTGTGTGACCATCGGGAGCGAGGCAGACTGCCTCCTCAAAAATCGAAATAGATTTGTTGATGTCTGTGATGTCGCCAAGCCGCTCAAAGCGATTATATAATGAGAACCCGAGGTTGCTAAGCCGTCTTGGTCTTTCAGGATGATCTTTGGGGGTGAGATGAACTGCCTTCTCAGCCATCGAAATGGACTCGTGGAGATCTGCAATATTTTCGAGGCGCTCGAAGCGACGGGACAACGAAATCCCGAGATTGTTAAACTGGCGTGGATGACCATTGGGAACGAGCCGGATGGTTTCTTCAAATATCGAAATGGACTTGTTGACATCAGCGATGTCACCAAGACGCTCAAAGCGACGAAATAAGGAGAACCCAAAGTCGTTCAACCGACTTGGCTTGCTGGGATGACCATTGGGAGTCAGGCGGACTGCCTCCTCAGTCATGGAAATGGTCTTGCTGAGGTCCGCGAGCTCACCGAGGCGGTCAAAACGACGCGAAAAAGAGTCTCCGAGGCTGCCCAACATAGTTGGCCTAAGAGGATGACCTGAGGGAGTCAGGTTGACCGCCTTCTCTTTCATCGAAATGCAGCTGTCAATGTCCGCGAGTTCGCCGAGGTGCTGAAAGCGGAACGATATCGAGTTCCCCAGGTTGTTCAACATAGCTGGCTTTGTCGGGTGGCTGTCTGGGGTATGATGAGCCGCCTCTTCCATCAATGAAATTGATTTGTTGAGGTCCGCGAGGTTACCAAGGCGTTCGAAGCGACTCGTTAATGATGTTGCGAGGTTGCTTAACATGGCTGGCTTATCGGGATGGTTATCGGGAGTGAGACCAACAGCTTCCTCTGAAATTGAAATGGACTTGTTAATGTCTGCTAGATCATCGATCCGATGGAATCGAGCAAACAACGAGTTCCCGAGGTTGTTCAACCATCCTATCTTGAGGGGATGAATACCGGGAGTGAGTTGAATGGCACTCTCCAGCACTGAAACTGCCTCGTTGACGTCCACAAGGTCTCCGTTGTCTTCAAACCGAGAATACAGCAACCTCCCAAGATCTGCGAGCACTTCAGGCCTGCCAGGATCCGAATCCGACAAGTCCTGTAACCTAGCCCGTGCGTCCCTTATCGACACATCTTCAGTGTCTGCCTGTGATCTGCTTGACGCCGTCGCCTGAATCGGTATAGACATCTCGGCCATCTGCAGTGCCAGGCAAGCCTCGCTGTATGCATCACTTTCCACTGGCAACCGCTTCACAACATTTGATAGTAACTCCTTTGCTTCCACTCGGTCTGCCTCGTCACCTCGGCTTTGAAAACGGGTCAGAAGAGCAACTCCAAGATCAAACGATGTCTGGCCATGTTCCGGGTGACTGCTACTGCGAAGCCGGAGTGCATCCCGGTACAATATGATAGACGCGTCCAGATCGAGGTTCTGATCATTGGTTTCATAGCGGGCGAACCTTGCATCCGCCAAGTTGGAAAGGACAGCGGAGCGGCTGGGGTGGTCTACGGGACATGTGTCTCGGGCACGCTCAAAGCAGGCAATAGCTTCGTCGACATCCATTTGGTTCTGGAGCTGATGGTAACGTAGCAGAGCACGATGTCCCTCATCATTGAGTTTTTCTAGTCGTGCTGCATATGTGTCTAGTATCTACCAATAGGCTTAGAAACATCAAAGTGATACGAACAGACTACTCACGTCAGGTTTCGGGATGCGCTGTTCGGTGACGATTCTGAGCATTAGAGACGATGGCAAAGCCTCTTGCGTCAGATCCAGAACCTTGATAGCTACGAGAAGATGTCAGTGAGTGGGTACGGCAGTCAAGTAGCTACGCACCGTACGGCTGGCCCTTCCGATCGACCACGTCTCTAACAGTAGTCTTGAGTTCCCCAAGGAATTCTCCATTTCCGCTCTTTGATCCCGGCTCGAAGGACGCATAAACCTTGAAGGAAATGGTAGATGATTGCTCCAATGGTCTTGGAGTTTGTTCAGCAGGCGCAGTAGGAAGAAAGAGAATGATGACAAACAGGCAGATCTCATCATCCCATTCCATGACGTCCACAGCAGCCGATACGGGCTTGATCGACGTCTGCATGTACTCGTTGTTGATTTCCATAGCAACATAGAGGCTGGCCTGCAGATGGCAGAGCCGACACACTCCATCCGTGACGCGAATGTCTGCACAGGAATGTCAACGGACTCGGACCTTCCAGAATGATATGCATTACTGCTTACGAGTTATGAAGACCTGTTCACATTTGCCAACATCTAACAGGGACGATAGTGAGTCGTTTGGTCTATTGCTTATTTGAACACTTTGCGATTCAGCTGAAGAAGACATTGAGGGCGAGGAGGGCGAGGTGCGCTTATGTAAGTATGCGCTGTGCGATCGGATCTAGGACCTCTCGGCTTCGTCCTTAGTAATGATAGGCACGCGCGTGGCATGTCGCCCCTGCCCTTGTTCTCACTCTATGCGTGTCGAGCTCAGTTTGCTAGGTGAGGGGAGAGTGTGTATGCAGCCATGGATACATGAATGATCAGCTCCAGATATGATGGGTGGGCAAAAAAACGAAGGTTTTTCCGGCCCGAGACTGTGCCCAAACCAGTGTCGGGCAAAGCAAGCTGTGGGGTGGGGTGGGCAACCGAAGAGCGAAGCTTGCGCCTCCACAAGAGTTGAGCGAGACAGCCTTGGACAAGAGATTTAGCAGAGGGTGGCGTGAGGGTGGCAGGTGGGTGCGAAAAGAACGACTGAGCAGAGCTGCGAGGCAGTCTGAGTTAGTCAAGCTGCTAAGCGGTAACCGCGCCACTTTTCTTCTCACGCACATGCGCAGCCTGTGCCTCGCCTTGCCACCAACTCCCTACCTCAAGGCCTCAAGGCCTCACCCCGTCGTCACCTGCTTCACCGCATCGAAGACGGCATGCGGCGACTGCCACGCACTCTCGTTCCACCGAGAGTGCACGACGATCGCCGCGCGTCGACGCCCTCTCCCTCCCCCTTCCCCGCCCTCTTCCTCGTTCTCGTTCTCGTTCTCGTTCTCGCCCACCTCATCGCCATTCCCCGCCTTCGTCCGAGCCGTCGGATTCGCGCGCGTCGCACAACGTCCTCGTTTTTGTCTGTCCTGCTTGCAATGTGCATGCGAACCCTCTTACCTCATCATCGCCCTTGCTCGCGACGCCCCGCCCTCCCAGCTCTCCAACGCGCCCTCGCACACCTTCACGTCGATAGTACATGCATGAACAGGAGTACACCAGCAGACAACGTGTCTGATAGCGTACCCTTGGTTATGAGCACACTGGGTGTGGATGACTGCAGGAACTGAGAATGAGAGCAGGTGACGGGCGCTGCGACATCAGAGTACTCGCAAGCACGCTGAGTGCGAATGGTCGAGGGAGGGAGCGGACGCCCGATTGGCGATTCGAGGACTACAAGTCAGTGCCGTGTCGCCCCAAGAGCCTGATTTGAAAGCTTGAACCCAGACTCGGGGGCGGCCCCCGTACCAGCCCCTACTGCTACACTTTTACTTTCGATCCAGACACAGGCTGCCAGCACCAGACCATACGGCTATTGCACAATCTGAAAGTCGTAGCCAGCTGGTCTGCATGAACAGGCTCTCCGGGAGTCCTTTGCAGTCGCATCCGGAACGCATCCCACACATCGCATGATCAAAGTAATATATATGAGTGTCCACAGCACAGTCACGCTCTCCTGCAGCATAGACATGTAATTGAATACATTTACCCATATCTACAGTATCTTACATCTACGAACGAAGAATTTTGAACAGAGAATCAAATCTGGAGCCCGAGATTCGAACAAGCACTATCACACTTCCATCCCCCTTGATTTCACTCCATAGTCTCCGACTGCATTGAGCGGTATTGCCGTCGAATCTCCCACATCTCCCTCCGCTTCCATGTCGCCCGCCGAATCTCCATCGGTATACGCAGAAATGCTCGCAGCCTGGAAAGCAACAGATTGCGAATACAAGCCAAAGCCGGTGTCGAGCCCTTGGAGTCGGTTCTGATTGTCTTGGTCGTAGAGTTCCCGAATGCTGATGATGAACCGTGGCATGATAGCGCAGGAAGCCGCATAACTGAAAGAGTCGAAGAAGATCAGGAAGTCGAAATTTGATACTGTGATTGAATTAACAATATTGAATAGTAGGTTCCTGGTTCAGAAAAAGAGTTTGTAAGATTAGCTTCGTTTTGAGCGAAATATGAAAGGGGAACGACGAGCGAGAATGACGGAGATGAGTCAAACATGATGAAACGACTAAGACGTACACGGTAAAATAAACCGCTCCTTCCCTAACCAGTAATTTTATGGGGCGGTTGCTCTGCCAAGTCTTTGTCACCTTATACATCTCGATTGAATATCTCAATGTTGGGACGACAGTGAGAATCAACAGAGCAGCCCCGAGAGAAAATCGGGGAACTGATCTCCATGTCGTAGAAGGGGATGCCGTAGTGGATGTGTAGTTGCAAAACTTGTAATTGAGGACTTGAGAGACAGACACTGGGATTTTTTTTTCAAAACAAGGTCGACGTCGCGCGCTGCTCAAGACTGAATTGGGGCTTCCAAACATACCTGAAAGTGATCTACCAGGTCCGTAATATAGGATTTCCCAAACCAACGAGATGACGACTTGTGATACCCAGATGAACATGAGGATAGCGAGGACCACTTTATTATGGCCCCACAGTGCATAAACGCGCAGGATCATCACCACTACGACACGATTAACACAAGGGAAGTTGGAACGATAAATTAGTGAACATAGCCACTCACGATCGGCAGCGGCAAGAAATATCATGTATCCCCAATCCCCAATCACAAACAACGCTGTGCCTGCGAAATAGTATTCATGATTCATAAGTACTGGAACTGATGACTGCAGATGGTGACTTACATCTGATTTTCCGTTAACTCAAATACAATGTGAAAATGGGGTACCAACACCTATCGAACACGGTCATTGGTGATTAATTGTGTGTCGAAAAACTGACGGTAACAGGACCAGGTAACAGAATACCACCGACTACAAGTGTCAAATGTGGTCAGCGCAATTATCACTTAGTAATATCCCTAAACCTACTGATTGCAAGAGCGCTTGAGGGCAGACTCGAAATTAGCAGGTATTCGAATATGAGAAGCGGCAGTCAGAGACGTACACACTCCAAAGGAGACCGATATAACGGATCTACGGAACGGTGGTGGTGAGCATGCGGAAGAAGTCTTACGAAGCGCTCGACGTACGATAACGAACAGTGTTGAAACCCACGTCCAGGGTTTTCGCTATCGCAAAGTCATGAACGTACATTGTGGATGATAACTGCCCATCCCTACCCAGATATTGTTTACCTTAGAAATTGTAACTCATCAGCCATCGAACGAGAGAGAGAGCGAGACAATATACCTCATCTGAAAATGTGAGGACTAGAGTCCCAGAAACATAAATGCGACGACGAGGTCACATGGTGAAGAGCATAAACAAAGTACGAACTTACTGTAATCGTACCCGATAATGGTAAGTATAATCACTAGTAGATTTATAGGGTCATTATTCTCTTATCGGAGTTGTGAGAAAACGTACTGGGTATAGAAACAGCCGTCTCGAGAATTTGCACAACGCTAGCCACATCAGATCCGGAGGACATGGCACAATGAGAAAAGGTGAGAGTGAACCTAAGTGCAGGTTGATCGAAGTCGAGGTTATGTACTTCTCCGAGTCGGTGTGGCGCTATTTTTTTGCATGAGGGAATGGGATATGGACGATTTAGCACCCAGGCGATAAGGAACGGCCGGGGGGTGAAGAGGCGAGGATGACACCGCCTCAGGCTTGCAATCTGATCCTGCTGCAGGGTGCTGAACTTTTACGTACTGTACATGGCCCGGCATCAGCGTCGAAGTTTCATTTAAATGAATATTTGTGAGGCTCAGCCCACAGGAATCGGTTGAACACCGACGACCGCGGGCTCTTAGGGGGATACTTGTCACTGTCGTGTCATTGTCAAGACTGTCTGTCAGTGTCAGTCTGCAGTCTGTCAGCTGAGCGGAGCTCAAAATTGTCGACAAATTTTAGAGCAACCGCCGAATTCAAAGTACACAGTGCGGCATACCAACGACTCGGGTGGCGGCGATATCGATCCATTCATCCCAAGTAACAGTTTAGTTTGTCAATGTCGCCAAGATTCTGACCCGTAGTAGTAGTGCCCGGAACGGTTCCGTGAACCACAGGCGCGAACCTGCGGATTATATCTCTCGACTCGGATGTGTTCGAATCTCATTGACATAGGACTGTGCCAGAAAACGCTATGAAACATGGTAGACGGAAACAGTATGTAATTTAACTTTATTCTTGCGGAACTATCGAAGACCAGGGGAATGCGGGTGTCGGACAAGGGCTCTAAAACATGTCGACGAATTTTTTATTTGCCAGGTACCAGCACGATGACAGAAAAACAATTTATTGGATTCTACAATCCAGGAGATTATCGATCATCGATCATCTTTCACAAATAGAAAAACAGAAGGTTTAACATCGACGTTCAGATACATGAAATATTATTCACTGACTCGGACACTTTACATTGTGCAACTCGATCGGACTGATTTTGAAGACTTCGCGCTGTCACGGTTCGGATGGGCCTGACAGAGTCCTCCGAGCAATTCTCGCACTATACCTCCCCCGCCAATCCACGTCAACGCCCTCCGTTTCGAGTTTCGATCCAGTCATCCGAGCCAATCCGAAAACAGGCCTGAGTCAGATAGAGAGGGACAGAATCTGCTTGTTGAAATACGGCAGAGACAGTGTATACTGTAAGCGTGTACACAGAGAACAAAAATTGACCTTGGATGTCGTCGACGCCGATCCGAAGAGAAGTCGTTCTTCCGCGCAATAATAACATCAAGTAAGCTTCCAGGAGGGACTAAGGACGAACGGGCTAGCTTCTTAGCAGTGCGCCAAATGAAATATATATATTGTCCATGCTCCCCCGATCTGGAGGACAAGCGTTTGAAAACTCACTTTTACTCTATATCAAGCCCACTACTAATTTTCAGCGCTGACCGATTCACCGGTTTCGAAACGATGTCCTAGAAATCCTTAGTATACGTCCATCTTCCTGGATTTCATCCCATACCCCCCGACCGCTTTGAGTGGTATTGCCTTCGAGCTTTCTGTATCACCTTCCGTCTGTAGGCCCTCCAAAGTCCTAAACGCAATGCCAGAAACGCCCATAGTTTGATGGCTAACATTTTGCGAGTACGTAGTACCAAACCCTGTGTCGAGCCCTTCAAATTGGTATCTGTTCCGATGGTCACGATTATAGAGTTCCCGGATACTGATGATGAATCGTGGCATGATAGCGCATGAGGCCGCGTAACTAAAAGAGTCGAGGAAGATCAAGAAGTCAAAGTTGGCTCAGAGTGTGATAGCATTGACGATATATTGAGCAGCAGGTTCCTGGTTCAGGAAGGGAAGATGGGTGGGTAGCAGCGCTAACAAGGTTGGTGCGGAAGATAGGAGAGAAGGCACAGGTGAAACAGACATACTCCTTAACCAGTAACTTTATAGACCGGTTGATCTGCAAGGTCTTCGTCACTCTGTACATATCGATTAAATAATACTTATTTCAATGTTGGGATGACGGCAAGGATCAACAGAGCAGCTCCAAGAACAAATCGTGGAAATGCTCTCCATGTCGCCGAGGGGTTGCGAAAGTGGATACATAGTTGCAAACTTGAAGTTGAGGACTTGGCCGACCGAGGAAGAGAGGAAAAACTCGTCAAGGTAAGACTGACTCGATTGTGGGCTTCGTAAACGTACCTTCAAGGGTCTTACCAGGTCCATAACTTCCCAAATGAATGAGACGAGGATTTGTGGTCAAAATGAACAAGAGGATCCCGAGGATTACTAACGCGCAGAATCATCACAACTACGACACGATTTGGACTTTGGTGAGTCCTGAGTCGGGCGGAGCCAAAATGTGGGATATTCTGCATAATCATAAAAATTCCTTGGCCCAAACGGCGGTGGACGACTGTATGTGCAGCGACAGATTGATGAAGCAGTGGTAGACCATAGCATGCATAGTTCTGCACTGTTGGATTTGTCAGGCTATAACATGACATATTCCCTCTATCCCCTAAATCTTACTCAAAACGCCGCACACGCAAAGGGACAGCAACATTCTCCTCACCGGCCACTTTTGGCCTTGATAATATTCCCCTTGCCATTTCTATCTCTGTCTCTGGTCCATCCCGAAAGTCGAACACGAAGTGCTTCACGAGAACTGAAAGAACCGTCTGTAGAAGGGAAAGGCATTGTTCAGAGGCGAAGAGTGAACAGAAACAGAGCTAGTATCCCGAAACGAAGATCGAATATACCTTGAATTCTGCAATGGCAAATCCCTTTCCGAGACAAGTCCTCGGGCCATCAATGAATGTTAACATGTGCCGATGTCCCTGGACCTCTCTCGCTCCGGCTGGAATGCCGTCGTCTTTGATCCACCGGTCAGGATTGAACACCTTAGCATCGAGGCCCCAAAGCGCCGTCGACCGATTGATGGACGGCACCGAAACGGACAAGCGGGTCCCTTTGGCAACCGAGATATGGTCAACGAGTTTGCCGGATCGAGTTAGTACAGGTTTGCTCAGAGGGATCACGTCATCTACAGCGGCCTGTTCATGTTTGCCGATGGATTAGATGGTGCTCTAACTTAGGCCGTTTGCACTTACCATACGAGTAAAATCAAGGAGGGGAGGATGCATACGGAGCGTTTCGTGTACTACAGCATCGAGGTACGGAAGGTTGGTAGAAAGTTGATCATAGGTCGGGTCGGCCCCGAATTCGAGAAGCTCCGTTCGCAGTTTGGTTTGAATATCTGAGTTTTTGGCCAGTTCGATTAGTGCCCACTAGACAACAAAAACACCATGTATTAGTGATAAGCCCCATTATCGACCCAGTTTTCAATACCGTTAAGCTGACTAGAGGATGGTCGTGGTAAGTGGGCCTTGACTAATTTGGTAAATAAACAGTCTTACTGGATGTTGTTTCATAACCAGCGAGAAGCAGAACTTTGGCCTAAGTAAGAGCTGTCATCGAGATATCAATCGAAACAATGTTTCGAGCCATACCTGCGACGTCACCTCCTCAGGTGTCAAACGGAGTTGATTGTCTTGGTTCTCAGCCTTAACTAAAGAATCTCAGTCGAGTTGCCAGGGAGCTAAGAACAATGAATATACTTAGAAGGCCAAGAATAGACCTTTCTTCCCTTTCTCCCAAGGTACCAGCCTCCTTCTCTTTCCTCGTTTTGATAAGCAACGCAGTCGAAATCGCGCCCATCGTGTCGTTCAGCCGTTTAATGAGCTTTGAGTGCGGAGTCGGGAGGTGCAGTATCCAGGGAAATATTTGAGCGAACGAAATAATAAACATGAGCAGTGATTGGCCCCCATGGTTGCCGATGGCGTCAAAGACTTCCGTCACTGTGGTTGGTTTACCATCCAGCGAGCCAAAATTATGGGAAAACCCGGCTATGCCGATCGTGTCGAGACTAGAGATCAATCTGGTTAGTGACCATGAGCATCAAGCCAAGGGCATCCCCATACGAAATTCGATTCATCCTAGGTTCCCGTATGACGTCAAGCTAGTTTGCCACAAATGATCACTACATACCAAGTTTGGACCTCAATCACGGCACTTCCGTCACCGTCGGACTCGATCAAGGAGTCCCAGGCGCCTTTAGCCTGAGGAAATCAGTCCCCATGGACTTTCGACAATTTGAAGAACAGACACAGACCTTGTAAACCGAATCATAGAAAACCGGCGTTAAATTACGAATCGCTGCGTTGCTGAAAGCAGGTGTCAAAATCTTCCGCTGCCTGCCTCAAGTGTGTTAATATTCCATGCAGAGGCAGTACAAGAAAGTGATGACCTGCGATGACTCTCTCCCACTGCAGATAATATTCCCTTGCCCACCTGTGCCCAAGTTAGCGCATCTCGTACCGGCTCAAGTCTATGCTTACAAAGTTCTCCGTTGCAATCTTTCCGGCAGGAGCTAATATGTACGTCCAAGGTTCCCCACCATAGAGATGTGCTATCGCCTTGGGGTCACAGAGCATAATTCTTTTCCCACCCAGTCCCGTTGCGACTTCATACACTCCGCCATACTCTTCTGCCCATTTCTCGAGCTCTGCCCCAGAGTCACGGGATGTGAAGAGCACTTTATGAAGGCCCAATAGGAAAGAAGGATTGGGCGGTCCACGGAGAGCAGTCGTTTTAATCCAGCCTCGGGCGGCACGACTTACTTTGACAGCGGCATACAAGGCGGCAAATATGTAAGCGACGTCAGTGAAACGCCAATGACGCGCCACGGGGAGACAGTCCACAAACGCTTGTAAGGATTTGAGCGATGTTATGGTCATTGGATCAAGGATTGGGGTGATAACCTGAGGCAGACGGTCGATCAGAGCAGTGGCGAACTTGGTGTACCGTGTAAAAGGCGACCTTACATTCCCAGACGAATATATAAGTACTTTCTGCGAATTCCAACGGAATGGATCTTGCAAATCCTTGATGTGCCGACGGATCAAACGAATTTCAGTAGTAACCCTTTCATTGGGAGACATTGATTCCAAGCACAACGCTCCTGCAGGAAATGACCAAAGAAGAAGTGAGGCCAATATCTTGCCTTGCCTCTGAGCTGTGAACATTCTCACGGTGCGGTGTCGTTGAATGAACTATTCAAACTCCGTCCAGCTCGCCATTCCTTCCAGTGGCGACCAGTGGCCCGATCTTCCCGCCAGTGTCTTCGCTATATCTGTGGAGATCCGATAACGGTTTTCTGAACTCACGAAAACGATCCCGTCGGATCATCCACCCGTTCCCGTCCGAGGTCAGTGACCCAGAGGATATCCCAAAACCAGATATGTATGTAGTAACTGCGGATCAGCAACTTGAGGTATATTCCAATGACCACCGTGCCGAACAATAGAGCGATAAACGTTCCTTTGCACGACCTTCGATATCAAGGTCATTAGGGACTACCCGTAAGCTCAACCCCAGCTGCAGCGCGTTCGCACCAAAACCACAATGCACCGCAGTTATCCATGCCCGTGGCCGGCGTGCGAGGATTAAAAACCTTCCCAAGAATGTGTCCTCGTAAAAACCTGAGCAAACGATGAAAGCTCTCCTTCCTTCCTTCCTCTGGTAGACCAATGATCTCGTTCCGAATCAGTGGATAAAGTGAATGTTTAGGCTGGGTGATGCGGCTGCATATCACCAAGAACGAGGCAGTGTCATTCCAACTTGAACGTCGAATGGTGCAGAAGAACATTTTGTCTTTGCTTGTGAACATCGTCGTTGAATATCATCCGTCCTGACCACTAGGACTTATGTGCAGCACCATATTAAAACTTGCAGCATCAGACAATTGCAAAGACAGGCAGTTCTTGGTGATTCCGCAGGAGATGCTTCACACAGTGGTATGACCCTACAGAGTGAGAGAGCTCTGGCTCCACGAAGCTTGCCTTTCTTTTGCTACACATCATGGTGGGTCACCTAGAGCGCCCGTCTACTCGTGTCGTCTGCTCGGATCAATTGACGTTCTTTCCAAAAACACGGCGCACGTCGGGAGAGATAATGCAGCTTTGCGTTCGTTTGCAGGCAAACTGCGGATTAGAATCAAAATGAGTCCGAGTTCCACGGCGGATGATCACCTAGAGTTAACCGGCGCACCGAGTGAAAGAGTTCCGAATCGGTGGTGAGAGTGCGCCGACCTTCTGAGCAAATTCAGGAACGGCACCTGCGTGGGGCCGTGAACCTCTGATGTCACTCCGGGAACTAGATTAATACCGTACTAAAGAGGACGTCCTGCAGGAGTTTGAGCCTCGAGTATAGTCCTACGGGACAGCCTCCGTTCTACTGTTTGTCAGAGAGCCCATCAGAACCATGAGCTTACGCCATGACTGGCTTACCAAGGCGTCTTCCCTAGGCTCCCATAATCGAAAGATCCAGTTCGATCTTTACCCTTCCCTATACGCGTGTTTGGGTGTCTGCTTCAACAGGGTCGACCTTTCGTACTAATCAACCACTTCATTTTCTTTGAAAGACATTATCTTACTCATCGAATTCTCCCTTTACTCATCTGAACCTGTGCACACCAGCACCCGCCAGACTCGTGGGTCATTGCCCGGGGATCACCTTCTATACATGTCAACACGTAGAACGCTGTTTCGCGAAAAGGAGAGGTACACTTACAAAGATGATTCCAACTGCAAGGCACCCTGACAGTGCTGTGTTTCGATGTTCCGCCGTATCACGAATCCCTACATCATCTCCGCAGGCAACAGAACCATCATTTCCGAGTTTGTCGGATTCACATTCCTAGATTTGCTCTGTCGAGTAGCACAAGAATGCAATATCTATTAGAGGGAGCGAGTCAATTTCGTGAGCCGAGACGAGGGGAGTGCGCAAAGCCAGGATTGAATCACCTGGAGACTGGCAGTCACATCAGGGACCTTCATTCCCGCTCGTCAGCCTATGAGTAAGATGGGCAATGCGAGAGAGGCGGTGCGACTCGTCTTGGTCGTTCTCGAACCGGTCAGTTACAACCTCTAGACTCGCACAGACATCTTTGTTCCAAGCAATGGTTTGTGTATCATATCGATAAAAGATAAGAGTGGCTCCTTGGGTTGATGAAGGATAAAGTGGATAGTAAAAACTTGAAGGCACGATCATACTAACATCATCACGTGATGTTCAACAGCGTACGTGGTGTATGCACCACGGGTAATACATATCTCTATCCTCCAGGTTTCAATATTACAGGTATGCCCGGCCTAACGTGACATGACATTCCCCCCCCAAAAAAAAAAAAAAAAAAATTACCCAAGCAAGGCAAGACAAGGTCAACATGAAGAGTTTGGCGCGGCCGACTTGGAATTCTTCGGATGTGGACCACCGTCGACTCGGACCTAATTTTCATCGAGTCCCTTCCATAAATGAACCCAGGTGACGTAGGACATAAATTATCGAAAATGCCAGGAAACAGATGTCAGTATGCTGAGTGGTCTAAGAAAGGTGACTCTGGTGGATATGCAAGGGAATTTAAACAAGGCGCGGCGAGGGGGTATACGTATGCGATGCGATTGAGATGAACTTCGAAGACAAGAAAAGTGGTTCCAAGAAAAAGAAGAAAAGGATCTTGCCTTCAATGTGCCGAATGCGGTCAACACAAAAACCAACGTGTGCGCTGGATAAGAAGATGAAAGAAGAAGCAAATAGTGGTCGTCTGTCCAAACCTCATGGTACACCTATCTACGTCATCCAAACGTTGGTGTCCGCAACCCAGATGGCTGCGGCACGAACAACCTCGGGCCCGCGCCCATACCCATACCCGCGCCCATGCCCATGCCCATGCCCATACCCATACCCATGCCCCCACTCCCGTCCATCTGACCAGACGGCATGAACTGCGGCTGCGAATTCGCCAACATGTACACCGGCCTTGGAAACTGCGCCTCTGGCGGCCCTCCCGCCTGAGGCAGCCCTGACGGATACACGAACAACGGCTGCGCAACGTATGCAGGCGCCAACACCTGCGCCTGACTCCCATGACTGTCCGTCGACGGCGGTCCTTCATGCGATGGCGACCCAGATCCTCCTCCTCCTCCTCCACTGACAGCCATCCCACTACCCATCTGCGCTGGCTGCGAGAACAACAGATTGGCGCTCGACCCAAGTATGAATGGCGCCGGAAAGACAGAATGAGGGGGTCCGCCAGCGGGTGTCGCCAATGGATGTTGTGGTTGAGGGGGGAGCAGGCCCGTCGTCGACGGCCCAGCGAACAGATCAATCGGCTTCGCGCGCGACGTGTACCACGATGACCCCTTGTTTTTTGATATTGGCCGACTGTACCGCCGTGTCGTCGCCTCGCCGGGTATGTAGATGCTCGAGACTCCCGAGGAGGCGATCCAGGGAAGACGATTGATGTCGCGGACGAACTTGCCTGCGCGCGCGATCTGGGATCGGACGGACTCGGCTGGGAGCGGGCGGATGGGCGACTCCATCTTCATAAAGTCGGCAGACGGTCGAGGTTCGGCGAGGATGGGGGAGGACATGCGGATGGAGGCGTCGGCGAGGATGGGCGTAGACATGGCGTTGGGAAGGTCTCCCCGCTCAAACGGGAGGCGACTGGAGGTGGAGGTGTCGTCTGAGTGGGAATGAGCACGCGGGCCGTGTATCGAGCGATGGGGACTGTTTTCGAACGAATGTTCACGGACGGCGGCCAGCGTCAACCGTTCTCGTCGCCCTTCACCTATGCTGGCGTCGCTGTCCGTGGCGTTAGCCTGACGCAGACGCGGAGATTCTGACGAAGCACGCGGTGGGGTGTTGCTAAGCCGCTCTACAGTCGGGATATCGTCCGAGTTCGTCGCAGGGATTCCAGGCATGGAAGGACCAGCATAACGTGGATAGATCGTTCGTCCGGTCTCAGTCGTACTCGTACCCGTTCCTTGTCTCTCTGGCTTCCCATGATCCCTTAACCGACTCTTGGACATGACCTTGGGCAGCCGTCGCAGTAACCCACCCACGAAAAAATTCTTCTTCTCGCTCTTTCCGTTCGCCACTGCTGGCATCGCCGGCATGGCCTCATTTAATCCGTAGACATGCGCTTGATAGTTGCAGTCGTCTCGATCGTCGACGCTGACGGTCATGTACTCTGCATCTAGCTCCGATTCCGTAATCGTAGGCGCGGACTTGCGTACGGGCGGCGTCGGGGTACGCGTCTGCTGGTATCCGGACGATGGAACGTAGCGCGGCGTCTGTGGAGTGTGCGTGTGCGTCGAGGGGATATGGGATTGGGAGGTGGATATCCAGGTGACGTCTCGTAGGCGGGGCTGGGTCTGGCCGCTATGACGGGAGAAACGGTCTCTAGAAACTGGTTCTGCCAGGAAATCTCGTCCACCACTGTGTGGGCGGGGGAAGCTCGTGTCGATACGGATGGGGCCTATTTCAGAAAAGTCCGCCATGGAGGCGTCTGTGGTCAATGTCGAAGCAAAATTGTTCAGCGAACCCGGTCGACGGGTCTAAAGAAGGTTCAACAAAGAAAAAGGTCTGTGCTAGCAAGGAGGCGCAGCAGGCTCAGACAGGATGGAACAGGCAATGACCGCTGGGTACAGCGCGAAATTGAACGTAGCTAACACGAGGCAGCACTGGAAAAGGGGCCAATTACGGCGTCCGCGTGTTCTGTGAAAGGGTGGCATCTGGATGGGTGGCACGCGATAGGAACACGCGGGGGTGGGGTGCAATAACTCGATGGGGGGAAGCAAGCAGGCTCTAAACACGGTTGATGGTGGTCTTATCGAGGCTTTGAGGATTTCTGTGATCGGAGAAACGGATGTTATTTGCCGCTGGGTCCTCGAGTTTTCGGCGAGGCGACGCACGCTATACGGCGACTACCGAGCAAGGGATGGAATCAATCCGAAGATCTCAAATAGGCCATAGAACACAGCCGGGTTGCCGGTGTGTGCTTCCTCTTGACATTTACTTACGGCCAAGGCACAGAGACGCTCTGATTTGATGCTCTCCTCCGAGTTGCCCGAGTTTTTGACTGCTGACATCCAAGCCGTCCTGGACGGACCTGCCCTTGATTTTGATGTTATCTTTTACGTCTTGTGTGAGTAGATCCCACTTTGGTTACAAGTAGAAACCTAACGCATCTGATAAGATCGAGACTCGGCTAAGACGAGCACCGGAATCCAGTAAACTCCTAGCACCAGGTCTCACGCAGTCGTGATCATGATTTCCACAAAACGACAGGGCCGATCCGACGTCGATGCCGAAAAGAAACACGCGTCGTCGCCTTCATTCGCGAATGTTCTTTTTCGGATTTCGACATCCTGTCGTGACGAATACGCGGGTCTCGTCTTTGTCATCTCCGCGCTCATCATCCACGGCTCTCGAATCGCATGTTCCCTGGTAGGACTGGGGCAAGATGATGACAACGCCTCAGTGACCATCATGTCCTTCGGGCATTGCACCTCCCCGAATGCAACACTAAGCGCAGCTCTCAATGACATATTTTCCGACGGACTTGGTCACGACCGTCGTCCGGTTTTGGAGGGTGTGTGCCATTCATTCATCGATGACCGTCTCGTCTCGGCTAGGAACGTTATCCGCTGTTCCAGAAAGAATCCGGTCGTATCGAACCAGATATCGACGGCTTTGGAAGTCATTGCTTTTAGGCTGGGGGACATGATCATATCATGACACAATCGCCATGCCGGGCTCCACCATCGTACCTCTATAAAGCGCGGAGGGGTCAGCCCTCCTCCGTCTCCCAAGTTCAAGATCAGAGTTCTTTATAGATTTTCTCTTTAGAATCATCAATATGAATCCAAACCTGAACACCAACATGAATGTCAATCCTGCGGCCGATCCTCAAGGTTCGACTGGAGGGGCGCAAGCCTTGCAGCGAGGCAAAGCCTGCCTCTCGTGTAGGTTCGTGTCGTGCTTGCATTTTGCTTGCTTTGTTAACGCAGCACGATCGTTATCCAGGCGCAGAAAGATGGTGAGCACCTACGAACTAAACAGATCTCGATCTTTTCTCAACGCCCACATACAGAGATGCGACGGTGTTAGACCGGTGTGTACCCCCTGTCTCAGGGGCGAACGCGTCGAAGATTGCGAATACACAGACGGCAGACAGCGTCCGCGTACGCTGACTTTGGAAGAGGATGTCGCGCGACTGAGAGCAAGAGTCTGGGAGTTGGAGAATCCGGGCGAGGTGACGCCTTCACTGGAGCTACTCGCTCCCTATGCGGCGGGCGCCAGTACAAGTGCTGCCCCAGGGCCGCAAGTGCAAGTAGAGGCACCATTACTCGAACCCCGTCATCGTTCCCTTGGTTCCCCGTCCCCGGGACATGTCTCTGGTGTGCACAGTGGTTTTCGTTCTTGTATGGTGCCGAGCTGACCCATGACTTCCCATACATAGGTGGTGGCGCGGTTGATCTGCTCAGGCTAGTGGATGGCTCGGAACAGGAGGTGGAAGTGGACATCCAGCACGCGTGAGCATTTCCGTTTCGAACAGTGGGCACAATGCTCAATGAATATTGAATACCTTTACGACACGGATAGGCTGTCTTCGATTTCCCCTTATGCGACGGAGCTCGGTTTCTTCCTCAATCTCGACCACCTTCGCATCCACGCTACGCACATGCTGCCCGCCTTGCAAAGCGCGCTCACCCTCTGGTCCATTACCGTGGCAGCTGCGTCCGAGCCTGTCCGTGACGCAGAGACCCAAGACAGCAGAATCCAACGCATAACCGCACTCACGTACAAGTTTCTCGCACAAACTCAGGCGCAGCTGGCCTCTGCGCTGAGCACCGTGGACCCCGAACTTGACCCCGGCGCCTTTCTGCAGGTGATCCAGACCGGGGTCTTGTTGTCGTACTTTATGCAGCGGATCGGGCAGGTCGTCGGAGCAAGGTATTACGCGAGCGCCACGTGGGCGCTGGGGGTGATGTTGAAACTGCATCGGAATCCACACGTGTTCATGGGCGATGCCAGTCCTGGTGGCACTAGTGGCCCAGAGCTGTCCGGAGAGGGACCCGCGAGGTTTGGAAACACGATCATGCA
>JBBPPY010000150.1:0-35369 GCA_038092195.1 Leccinum barrowsii
GCGACAACAACTCCCCGCCCTCTTCCTCGTCCCGTCCCCTCAACCTCCACCACGTCCTCGTCTCCATCCCCATCCGACGACGACGACGACCCACGACGACATGCGTCGATGAACAAACCCCGTCCACGGCGCGGGGCTGCAACGGCGATGATGAGATGGTGAGTACCCGCGTCCTCGTCCTCACCACTATCACCAAACGACGCGACGTGGCGCCACGACATGTCGACTGACACGACGGCATGCCACGTCGCGACGAAGACGATGGACGAAGGCGACTGCGTCACGGCACGGTGCAACGACGACGACACGCCCTGACAAACGACACAAGGGCACCACCACCACCACTACCACCATAACGACAATAAGCGACGACACGCAACAACCGCCCTCGCTCTCTCCCTCTCCCTTGCCCACATGGAACCGACCACGACGTAACGACTTGCCACCAGCCACCACTGTGAATGACGACGACGACGACACGTCATCGCGGCGTGCTGGTGCCACCACGACACGATGACGTGACGACGACGACGCCGCCCTCGCTCTCTCGCTCTCCCATGCCCATAACTGGCACGGAACCGACTACAGCGGTCAACAGTTGCGACCGACGACCGTGAACGACGCGACGACGATGCGTCCAACGCGTCAACGGGCCTCACGAGTCACGGTGACAGCGACGGGGACAACGACTCGTCGCCTGACTCGTGCAACGGGACACGACGACGACCACGAACGACGTGACGTGGCACCGTGACGCATCAACTGATGTGAAGCACACGACGGCGAATCACCGGAGATGTTGTCGTTGTTGTGGCGGCAAGTAGCGCGGTACGTCGAGGCGTCCAACGATGGGGTGTCATCGCTGCTGTTGCTGTTCCGAATTTGCGGGCGTCAATGCGCTTGTTACCGGCGCTGGACGTGAACGCGTTCAAGGACGAGTGCGGTTCGTGGGCTCCGAGCGGCGAGCGTTGGCGCAAATATTGAGTCTTGATCTGGTGAGTTGCATGCGTGTCGTGTTGTCGAGTGGGACTCAACGTTGATCCCATCATGCTAAAGGAGTTCGAGGCGAGGAAATGATTTGCAAGGACTTTGTCGGTCCTGGCCCTTACCCCACTTACATACACCATCGACCAAGAAGTCAACGCCTCCACCCACTACCAACCCGTTCGCAGCTACAATCGGGCACCAGTCCGTCACCCTCATATGGGTAGTGTTACCCATCGCCGCAAACATGTTCCCCGTCCGCACGTCGACTACGATGCGACTGGACGACGACGACGCGACTCGGACAACACCGTAACACCGCCCTCATTGCCACGGCCCACGGGGGTATCACAGCGGGTTTGGGTTGCCGTTGGTATGGGTACTGCTGCGTGTCCTTTACACAAAAAATGGTATTCCTAATATGTACTTGTAGCTTACTTGTACTCAACTTGTTACGGACTTGCCAATGACTTTCTCGGCAGCCTGCGTTGAGAACGTCGGTTACACTTAGTACGCTTACGTTGAAATAGAGCTTATATTGACTTACGGCTCGGCAAGCAACAAAAGCTCCGATAAGGAGACAATAAGTGGTAAGTATGATGTAAGTGACAATAAGTGACCCGTTAATTCCCTGATGCATTTTATCATTGGTCGTAAAGTGGGCAAGTTCTCCAGGCAGCCTTCTCTCCTGCGGTGCAGAAATGTTTCACAGTGCTGTCGGTCAAGGATTTCA
This sequence comes from Leccinum barrowsii, assembly GCA_038092195.1. Lineage (NCBI taxonomy): Eukaryota > Fungi > Basidiomycota > Agaricomycetes > Boletales > Boletaceae > Leccinum > Leccinum barrowsii. Next base: position 1,718 of record JBBPPY010000150.1, read on the forward strand.
ACGTGTCGTGGAATACCTTCTGTCCCTGGGATGTCCCTTCCCTCAAAACATCTTGTTCACTGCCTTGAAATACCAAGTGTCCATGTTTATGTTCCTCGTCGGCAAAGGAGCTGATCTCCAAGCCAAGGACAATAATGGCAATACGCTCCTGCATACATCTATGCAGAACCTGGAGGAAGCACAATGCCTCACAATCACGCAATTTCTTGTTGGTGCTAATTGCTCTTCTTCAGCACTTAACTGGAATGACCGGTCTCCTATCGACATTGCGGTCTCTCGGGGGTTTGTCACTGTCGTGCAATACCTTCTATCCAAACACACACCATTACCTCCCAGGATCCTGCTCTCTGCGCTGCCACACGCGACAGTAATGATTCCATTCCTCCTTCATAATGGAGCCCATCACAATCCCAGTGTTGAAAGAATATATGGAAATACTCTCCTCTACAACACTATCATGACTCTCGATGATGAAGTTGAATGCCTTCGGATGGTGCGAGGTCTGGTTGCCGCTGGTTATCGCCCATCTAGTGAAAGTGGCAACAGTGGCGACAGTGACGATAGTGGTGACAGTGATGATAGTGGCGACAGTGATGATAGTGGCGACAGTGACGATAGTGGAGACAGTGACAACAGTGGAGACAGTGACAACAGTGGAGACAGTGGAGACAGTGACGATAGTGACGACGGTCATTCCACGCTACTATCACTTACCGATATCTTGGCCACCCCACTAGTGGAATATCCCTCATTTCTTCCCTCATTTCCTCCCTCATTTCCTCCCTCATCTCCTCCCCCATCTCCTCCCCCATTTCCTCCCTACGTGGCCCGTCGTCAATCTGTTGTTGGCATTGCAGTTACCAAAGGGTTCATCTCTGTGGTGGAACATTTTTTATCTATTTCTGTGCCATTACCTGACGGGGTTTTGTTCCTCGCTCTGGAAAACCAAGTGTCGATGGTTCCGTTCCTCATCCAAAACAGAGCTAATGTTGCTGCCAAAAGAAAAAACAGGGATACGGTCCTGCATGTCGCCATTAGGACTCTCGCGGACGCCCAGCTCCTCGAAATTACAAAAGCTCTGGTTGGCGCTGGCTGTCCTGCTTCTAGTCCTAACCGCGACGGCCAGTTCCCCATCGACATTGCAGTAGCCCGAGGCTTTATCTCCGTAGTGGAATATCTTTTATCTAAACAGGTGCCATTACCTCGCGGGGTTCTGTTCACTGCTGTGCGACACCAAGTGTGGATGCTGCCATTCCTCATTCAAAACGGAGCTGATCTTGGTGCTGGAGATGGGGATACGGTCCTACACGTCACCATGCAGACACTCGAGGAAGCTCAGTGCCTCGAAACTACGCAAGTTCTCATTGACGCTGGCTGTCATGGTTCCACACCTAACCGCTCCGGCCAGTTCCCCATCGACTTTGCAGTAACCAGAGGCTTTATCTCTGTGGTGGAATATCTTCTATCAAAACGTGTACCATTACCTCGCAGGGTTTTGTTCACTGCTCTGCAACGCCAAGCGTCGATGATTCCATTCCTCGTTCATAACGGAGCTGATATTGATGTCAAAACACACGAAGGGGAGACAATCCTGCATGTCACCATGTGGGGGACACTCCCGGAAGCCCAGTGCCTCGAAATAACAAAAGTCCTGGTTGGCGCTGGTTGTTCCGCTTCTATACCCAACTGCTACGGCCAGAGCGCTACCGACATCGCAGAAATTCGAGGGTTTTCTTCCGTGATGAAATTCTTGGAGAATCTAGTTCCGCAATAGATCGGGGCTCGCGACCCGTCGCTGACCCTGGCCCACTGGCAGGGCCTGTGCGCACTACTCCTCTAGTGCATTTGAAAATTCTGCTTCGGGCCTTTATTATGCGATTTCAATCGAATTATGGCAAATAGAAGACATACTGTACACCAACGAGATACGCTGTATACCGTAATATACGATTCAGTTCATACCATAGATACAGTGTCGACGTTGTTGAAATGTTACTGCCACGCCGGTGATGAAAATATACATGTACATATCCTCCGAGTTAGCGTACGGGAAGGCTATTGCATAAATACCACAGTAGAAAGACGAGAAGGCGTCTAAAAGTTTTGCACTACCGGTGTAATGATAGTACAAGCATTTGGTATACGAAACTCTCTGAATCGAAGTACACTAGTACTGAAAGAAACAACACAAGGAACAAAAAAGTTCTTGAAACGGTTGTACTACAACGCCCACCTCACGATATTGTTCTGTCTGTCTTCCTCATTCTTGAACACGTTGTAGCGAGGACTGAGGCTATGCCAATACGCGTTCCCTGCAGCCGTGTCGATCATGGCTTCTGCATACGTAGCGAGGTAGGCATCTATTTCTGGGTCGAAAGATGGTAGATTGCGCTTGCAAGCATGAAAACGTTCCAAGGTTGCTTCAATCAGTTTTGCAGCAAAGTCGAGTGCCCCCTGCACATCCAAATGTGCCGTATCTTTGTCCTTCAAATTGATCGTCAACATGTTTCCGAATGCCTTGTCAAACTTGTGTTCCTTCATGAAGGAGTAGATGTCCTGACGCGGAACAAAGATTAGGAGTAACGACCTTTACACAAGATTGGCCTCTCACGTTCGTCATAATCATCACATCTGCCGCAGCATTCTCCATCTTGCGTACGACTGGATGAGCCAAAACATCGCTTAGAATATACAAGCAGCGGCTGGACCTAATCAAAGTCAAACATATAGAAGAACCGAACGTTTCTCGGCGCTTGTTCAGGTGCCATTGGATGTCGCCAAGCTCGTCTCTATTCGCATATGCTTCTCGATCATGCACTTCTTGCCCGATAGCAACCACCCATGTCTCGTTGCCAGCGACGAATTTGGGCCAGTGAAAGGGACCCAAGGCTCTTTTGATGTAGGGTTGTAATTCACTATAATATTGGAGATGGCTTCTGTGAAACGAAATGCGAAATAAAGGTCGACCTACGTCTGTATCACTGCCATGAGAGGATGTTGTATGGGGTCTTCATCCCGAAGCGACTTCAGCCACAAAAACACAAAAACCGGCTCATCTTCCTTTGAAGCACTCTCTCTATGCAGATCGTCTGAGCTAATGGCATGAGGAAAAACACCAGGTCATCAAGCAAAAATGCTGCCGCATTATAGCTAATAAGCCCCATCAACCATTCATAGGTAGAGTGTGGCCACAACGAGGAAGTGAACAAAGGCGCGTCACATTCTTCCATCACCTGATGCCAGAATAAGTATCAGACAATTACCTTCGCGGAGTTCCCCGTAAGCGTGCTCTGTGTATGTAGCCATGTTCTGAATGAGGCTTCGGCTTTCTTGAGATGGGGATTAGGCACGCTCTTTGGGTCCTTGCTAAGCAGCGAGAGAAGGTCAGGAAGGCGATACTTGGGTAGACATTGGGAAGCAGGATGGTGTGCTTTCGCATCGATATGCGATGGATTATATGCACCTCGGATTCGATGATTTTCCAAAAATTACCGCATCCTTTGTCCGGCACAAACAGGATCACCGAGACAGATTGAATCAGGCCGCTCATTAAGCGTATCAAGAATGCAGCCACAGTCAAGTAACAGCAAGACCATCCACACCATGGTACCAAACCCGCCGCCACCATTGGTATTGGAACCCCTTCCGAGTTTCAGTTTTCACATTATTGTAGCCGCAGCGAGTGTATCCGCGGTGCGAACATGGGAAGGAGGGTGCGCATGGAGTCGACGACGATGTCATTGATGAGAGGGAGAGTACAATTCCGGTCACGCAAAATCGATGACTTTGCTCAATTTGAGTTCTTTGTGCGAATCTCTTAGCTCATGCAGCGAGGGGAAAATAGAAAGACACGTATACCAGATCATCAAGCAAGAATGCTACCGTGTTAAAGTCGTTCATAGGTAAGTATGGCCACAATATTTCGGAGGAAGTACGGTGGCGACGCGCCACATTCTTCCGTTACCTGAGAGGGTTCTTAAGAATGAACAAATCATGTTACAGACGGCAGAATAAGTGTCAGGCAATCACCTTCCCGGAGTTCCTGGTAAGCGTGCTCTGTGCATGTAGCTATGTTCCGAATGAGGTTTCGGCTTCCCAGTCCTTGAGATCCGAGATGGGGATTAGTAGTAGGAGCCGGGTCCTTGCTAATCAGCGAGAGAAAGTCGGGAAGACGATATACTTGAGTAGATATCCAATGGGAAGCAGAATGGTGTGCTTTGCATTGATATGCCGTGCATTATACACCTCGGATATCATGGTTTTCACATCCTTGCGGCGACGCCTTGGCAAAAAAAAATCACGCTTGTTTGCGCTTTGTCAAAGTTTTCGCGAAGATCGATAGACCGCTCTTTATGTAAGCGTACTAAGAGTTCAATGACTCAAAGTCCAGCTACAACTTACAGTAGACATTTTCATAATGTATAAAGTACTTATGGTAGTGGATGGTCGTCTCTGTTCACACTGCATGTGCCAGAAACGTGATATTCCTGCGTGACAACCAGCAAATTAGAGAGCTGGCACGCCCGGGGATAATTCTAGACAGGACGGAGTCAGGGGCTTCCGAGTCGGTGTCCGAAGCCCACGCTAAATATAGTCTAGGCTTGAACGAACACTTCCAAGTGAAGATTGACTTGTCGGAACGTTCTGTGCCACGATGGAATCCTTACCTCCGTTGACCACAGGCGCACACGCGACGCACTGTAACAGGTGTTTGCTCAGTCTCCCAAGCTCCCAGGTCGACATCGATCCATCCAAGTGTGTGACGTTCGTCGGTGATTTTAATCCATCATGATTATCCGAACAGACTGGCCTTGGCATTCTACTGCATCGGGTCGTTAGACCTAACCGGCCACTTCGCAAACGAAAGCACGAACGTATCAGACAAGGAGGCTTGGAGGAAATGGATATGGGCACAGCAGATCCGTAAGGAGTTCCGTCGGTACTAACACTCGGAGTCATGAGAAAATTAACGATGTTGGATTGGCTCCCAGGGGGACCATGCGGAACTGGTTTCCGACCAGGGGATTACATGACGACCGACATGGAGCCGGTGATTGGCTTTTCTCGTCACACCTAGCCCCGAACTTCCCTGACAACTTGAACCAGCCAAACTCGTATTCCGAGAGCTCTCAGGACCCTCCCCATGTCATCTTGACATACACCGCGTTGCTCTCGCTCGCGATACTTCGCGATGACTTCACTCAGCTGGATCGTCCCGGGATCGTCAAATTCTTGCAAGCTTGTCAGCGTGAAGACGGGAGGTGAATATTTATCTGCTCACCAACTTTTTTCTTCAAATCCTGACCAAGGAGAATGCTTTTTCAGCTTTTCCTCCGAGCCTTATGGAGGGGATTCCGACATGCGAACAACCTATTGCGCTTTTGCGATCAGTAGCATGCTGAACGATTGGTCGGGTGTACGGATCGAACCCGCGCTGAGGTTTATCGCAGCCTGCAGAGTAAGCGTTCCCCCCAAGTCGCGCGCCCGCTCTGACGGATGGTCACCCTAGACTTATGAAGGCGGGTACGGCCAGGTGCCTTTTGCCGAGGCTGCAGGTATATCATGTCGCAAAGTCTCTAGTTTGTGTCTAATAACCGCAGGGGGTCCCACGTATTGCGCGTTAGCATCGGTCTTCCTTGCCGACAAAGGTCCCTCCCTCACCAGCGACGAGAGGAAACAGACCATTCGATGGCTCACTCAAAATCAAGCACCGACCGGTGGTTACCGTGGGCGGACGAACAAAGAAGCGGACGCTTGTTATTGTTTCTGGTGTGGTGCCTCTTTATCGGTAAGTTTCGACGGCACGTTCGTTCATCTTCAAGTTCGTCCGTTTGAAATCCCACGGTCAGATCCTCGGAGCGCAAGAGCTCGCGTCCGAACGGTCACTCGCCCAATTCATAGCATCTTGTCAATTTAAGTTTGGTGGGATTTCCAAGGCTCCACAGGAACATCCCGGTCAGAAGCCCTCGGTGCTTTACTGCCTTGGACGAGAGCGCTGACACCCCTGTTTCAAGATCCGTATCACACCTATCTGTCGTTGGCGGCGGTCGCGATGTATCCGCCGTCAAACGCTGTCGAGAATAGTTGGAAGCTCCAACCATTGGATCCATTGTTGAATGCGAACGAGGCCACTTCCAGCTGGGCTAGGAAGTATATTCCAGGTAGATCATGAGTTGAGCTGTCATTCTACTAGCTCTGTGCAAAAAAAGGCAGAGTTGTATGGAAAGCACGACAGGCAATGCTGCTCGGTGTCTATCACTTCAATTTAATCACATGGGTTTTGGGGACACGGGACACAGCTATGTCGAATTGCTCGCACGCTTTCGTAGAAAAGACAGTCATAGAATTGTGGCATGGGCTTCGCGCAGAACTAACGGGATATGTAACACGAAACGACCCGAAAGTCATCGTCTCTGGTAGTATATCGGATAGTACACCCGCCTGTCACGCGGGAAAGCGGGGTTCGATTCCCCGCCAGAGAGTTTCTTTTTGTTCGTCATGTGCTGCTTTTGCTTACGCAAGTTCACCTCTATAGTACTACCTTCGTCCATCCGCTTAACCTTCTAAATGGCTTTCAACGGTTTCGAAGAGAGCACACCCTGGGCAATCTCCAGAGCGGAATCGGGCGACATCGTCAAAGATGCGATTCGGAAAGAACGAATGCTCAAGTAGGTCCCCCCTCTCTCTATCGCCGCTTTCTCGACCCCTCCGTAAACTTTGACATGCGCCTCTGACATCCCACGCCGTACTTAGGGACGTTGTTGCTGCACAGGGCGATCTGAGAGGTGGGTGGAAATATGTGCCGGTGCCGAATATGACGTTGTCGTGACAAACTTATCTTGCGCTCTTGTGCACGAACAGCTCTTGTGGCACGCGTGCATAGCGTCCAGGCTGACGTCGACAAGCTCTCGTCCGAGAACGTGATGCTGCAGACGTACATGGACAATCTGACCATGCAGGTGGCGAGACGCAAGTGATACATACTATACACGCGCTGGGCTGGAGGGGGAAAGGGCGCACGAGACGCAACGGAGCATGTTGGGATGTGGGACATGTGATTCGTCGTCGTCATCGTCGTGGGTGAGCATTCCACTTTCCACTTATTCCCTTGCCTTTTCCCTCAGCCCTTGCATAATTTAGTTACAGCTCGGTCCATCAGCTGGACGGAGGACTACCGCGGCACTGACGCCCAGAGCAGCGCGCCCTTCTTGGAGAATTCCGTTTTCTACGAGACGTTGGGAGGAGCAAGTCCAGGAATGTCTCGGGAACCCTGACCCGCGCCTGCCTACACCATCGCCGAGACGATCAGCTTCTTGTTACTGTACATAATGATATCCAGCATCCGGCGAGATGTTCGGCCTAATGACACAATTCCGATGGGCCGAAACCACTGAATTATCACGTTCAGTGCGTCCGTACGAAAAGCGCCCGTCCACATCACTACGTTTACATTTCATTTCCCTCACAATTTTGATTGCGCGAACGTCCGGATTGCTCGTCGAAAGGTCATGCCCAAAGATGCTGCTATCTCGTCCCATCAGATTCCTCGAAGCTCCTCTGACTAGTAGTACTCTTCTTCTGTAAACGTGACACCCTTCCCGAACGGTACAGTCGGGACCTGTGACCTGTGAGTATTTGGGCCTATGAATCGCCTCTTGCAATCTGAGGGTATCAACGATGACGACGTGATTATGGCACAAGCTCTGGGGGAAAAGGCGTCATCGCTTGTCAGGGCTGACGGTTGCAAATCGGAAATCTTTATATATTCCAGCAGTTTTCTTGATCGTATCGATCCCGGTCGGGCTTATTCAGGAATCGGTCCGGTTCCTGTTCTACCTTGTCGCGCTTCCAGCTCATACGAGAAAAGACTGACTTTGATCTCTACCACGCTGATCGGGTGAGCGTGGGACAGAGGTGAGCGTACCAGAGCGATAGGCTGTTCGATAACCAAGAACGGAGCGTATCTGCGCAGCATCCGGACATTGCCAATTGTGTCCAACTTGCCTTGACTGTTGAGTATCGCGAGGGCCGCGATCGATTCTTCCACGGGGAGTCGGGGACTGTCGGGATCGACGCGGGCACACTCAGGCTGAAAGAGTTCAAGACGCTTCGTACCCGCTCGGCCTCTCGTTGACCCGAATCGACGATTCCTCTTCACATGCTTGATAATATATCCCTCCCTATACATGTGCAAAGGGAAGGAAGAGTGTGCACACATGGTCGTTACTTAACCTCGGGAAATGAGATGCTTCGGTCAGAGATGCTCCATCTTATTTCAAAGAATTGAGTGATTATTTCAAGGTTCGTCGTGGTGACCGTAAAATTCACCTGATCAAGCAGTGTCCACGATATGATCGTCGTCGATATCAGCAGGAACTTCACGCACAAGGTGCAGGCTCGCCTCTGTTGAAAAACATCTCGGCATCGGGGCATTGATTCCCGCTATGATGGCCTCGAAACATTGCTCGTCGGGGAAGAGATCTGAAATCCGCGCATCAGTGAGGTGCTCCGGATCAATTAGTCAGGGTACAGAATGATCCTACTCACGTGATTTACATGAGACCATTCTGTCAGCAAGGGAGATCGATTGACACCAGAATCATGAATTAGCGACTTACAACGTTGGATGCGGTTCCTTGGAGATTAGCTGTAGCGCGGACCATTGCGCGAGAATGATGGGTTTCACCGATGGAGGAACGCTTAGCGGATAACAGCTGACTGAGCTTCAGATTATAGATCGCGCTATCGGGGAGAGAAAAATATCATATCTGTGCAGTCATGGCAGTGCGGAACGGTTGATCGGCACGGTCCCATTACATTACTGGTAGTATTTCCAAAGGGCTGACAAGGCATGCGACGTATCGGGCACGAAACACCGAAGCACGACAGTGTACACACCTTGTGATATTTTGCTCCATTCAAGTAAGCGATCAGCAGAGCCCCAAGTCCAATCGGCGATCTATAAACAACCTTTCCGACATGTCTGTATCTGTGGAGCATGATCCTGATTACAACCAGTACGACAACGTGATGTTCGAAGAGGAGTCAACGAGCGCGACGTCAGGCTCAATCCAACAGCTCCATCGAGGCGAGCCATGGATCGTTGAGAAAAGAAAAATCGAGATCCCCATCGTTCATGAGACGCCCTAACTCATCTTCGACCATCGACCAGTCATCCACATCCCGGTAGTCGGTCATGGTGTCGTGGAGCACCGCAGACGGTGTGCGAAACAAGAACGGAATGGCAGAGAGTTCCGAAAGCACATCGGAAGAGAAGTCGAGACGTGGATATAGCATGGAGGGGTTGCCTGTCGTATTAGAAGTCGTGTCAAAGTGGAGTGGGTCCTCGTCTGGGGTACCTGCATATCAGACTGGGCGCATATACGGAGATTCGTTGAGAGAGATGTTCGTGTCACCTTCAAGTTGGTCGGACACCTCGGAGCAAAGTATACACGTAAAGTCGGACGCATTTTCCCTTCCCTGATTGCAGATGAGAAGGGAGTGACTTCCGAACGACGGGGTATCTTCGTCAGGGTGATCGTCTGCGGTGTCGAGATCAGCGGAGCTGAGACCAAGGGCAGTCAATTATGTGAGAGAAGAGAATCGCGCCAAACCTCAGCTTCGGTTGAAACTGGCAGTCTTTAAAGCGAAGTTGCTGATTGTATGCAGTCGTCTCGGTTCCTTTTAGTTCTGTGGGCGTATCTTCATCGAAAATGGTATCAGAAGAGGCATCCAGGTCCTTCAAGTTGACGTCATCCGGTGGGTAGGCCAGCGTGTCATCGGAAGACAGGTCGGGAATAGCTTCAACTTGCTCAGGTTTGACAGGGGTCGCGGAGGGTTCTCGTCTTGGCGCAGCTGGCTGGTCGAGCGAAAGACCATACGATCCGTCCAGTAACGGTTGTCCTGCTTTTTTCGCGCCTGTCTTTCTGCGTAAGAACCAGCTGTCGACTAGATGAGGGCTTGCATTGCGGGAGGCAGCCCATAATCGCCTGGATTCAATCGAGGGTACGCGGGGATTGGCTCTCCAGATCGACCAGAGTTCTTCCAGGACGCAGGTCTTGAGACGCTCTCTTTCCTTTCGTCTAAGACGAGGACCGTTGTCCGGGGAAGCGGCGGTCAACGTGTCGGGCGCGGGTCGGATCGCCTTGAGTTTGCGCGACATCGACGCGGCTCGTCTATTTAGTCTAAGCTTATTACGGCAAACAAATCGGCATAAATATTGTCTTGTCCGACTCCTACAGTACAAGCATATAGTCAAGCTCAGACGGATTAAAGCAACTACACAATGATTGCAAGCCATCCGAATAAAACATAACAAAGCATAAACCACCTCCAAGTCTTCTTGCATCAAGCAAGTATATAGTACACCAATTCTGTAAAAAAGGACAAGGTTTCGTTCAGCAGTGCTGGCGCGAATGAGCTCTTCCAGTTTCCCGATATCCATGCCTGGAAACCTGGGCAAAATCCTGCACTTGAACGGAAGGGGGTGTCTGCACAGAGACATGTTTGTCTCATTCACATGGCAACCCCACCCGAGAATTTCGGATCTATGGGTGCTCGTCCATGGGTTTCAGTATCTTGAAGACGGCCGGTACCTACCGACCACAGAGACCCGTCTGCAAAGTGTCTTGCGGGACAAATGCGTCGGCCGAATCCAAACGCAAGGTGTTCCACATCGTTTGGCTTTAGGGAGTCGTCATCGTTGAGGAATCGTTCGGGGATGAACGCATGTGGGTTGGGATATCTTGCTTTGTCGTTTACCATTTGCAGCAGTCTAATTTTATTGTTATTGAAGATTACCACCCAGAAGATAATGTGCCGCATACATTCTCTGATCCGGCCAGAAGATTATGCGAGGTGAATGGGGACATCTTAAGACCGAGACGCTTAAGCTACGCACCCAAAAATGCGGTCCTAGCTGCATGCATCAGCGCTTTCATGGAAAGATTTGTTGCAGTCCATCATACACCATCGCCGGTACGATATGATCGCTTGACTAGATATGTTATTCAGCGTGCATGATATAGGTAATCGAATCGAAGTATCCATTACCGCTTTTCGACGAGAGTACTCAAACAGATTTTCGAGGTAAACCTAGGCACGCGCAACCTCCATGTTTCTCTTGGTTGATACACCGGGAAACCACGAAGGGAGACGGGACACTACAAAATGATTCATCTTCAAGTTGTACACAAACATGAACGGGGCACGTGGATGGACTCACGAAATGAAAAGGTGCTGAGTATAAGTATAGTGTCTGGACGCAAAGTGGACATAAGAATGGGTAGGTAGTTTGCCACCAGATTGAAGATTTCATCCTTTGTCGATGTTGGGTCATAATCATATGTACTGTTCAGAGTGATCGACACTGTATCTCGATTGAGGGTTGAGTTGGATGTCACTTTCTAAACGAACGAACGCGTTGACTTACTCGAATATATGATCATTGAATTGTTCGGGATCATCTGAATGGTTCATGGACCGTTTGTCCAGCAGGCCGGGTCATGGGCATATATGTCTGCCATGGAGCATTTGTATCAAACCCGATGACGTTGCCAGTAATCCTTGAGGTCCAGGGGGCAATGGATGCACATTTCGACGAGTGAGGGCTCGTCGTCTGATATACAGAACGAATACACCCAATAACTAGGTACCTGTAGCCGTGGGCCAGTGAGACATTGCGCGGGGAAGATAATACTCACTTCAAGTTGGAATTTGTATGCAAGTGATGACTCGGGACGAGCCGAAGTAATACAACTTACTTCGTCCCGCATTCTTTTTTCACTTCTCCATGAACGTCAACGCTGTCTGTCTGCCCGTCCACCTCGTCGCCCTGATCCGCCGCATCGTCAATGCTATCTCCCTCACAAACCACTACTTGCTTACTTTCACTCAATCTTCCGACTCCCTTACTCAAACAGATGTCGATTCTCCTCCGCTGCCTCCACACCGCAACACCATCCATCGCTTGATGAACAACCCCACGCTCTTTGATCCCCTCAGAGCCCCACGCTATCCCATTGTCCTCTGCCACGGTATACCCCCCTTTCTCTCTCCCACCATCCTCACCTCACCTCCTCCCCAGGACTGTACGGATTCGACGTGAGGGGCCCCGCTGCATTCCCCAGCCTACGTCGGCACTATTGGTCGTCCGTGTTATCCATCCTCAAGGACAAACTCGGTGCCGAAGTCATCGTCACAGGCGTCCCTGCGTCAGTCGCCCCATCACTCTACCATTTACCCATCGACCACTCACACGCTCCCAAAGTACCGGTTCCATCGCGTCCAGGGCAGAGAATCTCGACCGCATCCTTCAGCAAAAGGCCCGTGGCAGAGGTATCAACCTCATGGCCCATTCCATGGGTGGACTCGATTGTCGACACCTCATCACCCACGTTCGCCCAACCGAGTACGTCCCCCTATCGTTGACTTCTGTAAACACCCCCCATCGCGGAAGTCCTTTTATGGATTGGTGTGCGGTAAGTATCATCCCATTCATCTTAGCTAGAAGAACTGCAGACGAAATCGACACGACCAGCAATATCTCGGTCTCGGTCGCAAACAGGACGAACTCATACGTGCATACGCAATCGACGCCGCACAACAGATTCAAACAGAATCACAACAGACGTCCCTACACACGAGCCTCCCATCCGAGAAGCACGATGCCGCCTCTCTTCTGTCACTCTCGACCCTCCCTTCGTCGTTCACGACCCTCCTCCTATCGCTCATCGACTCGCCCGCATACGCGTGCTTGACAACATCGTATCTCAACGACATCTTCAATCCGTCCACGCCCGACAATCCACACGTCAAATACTTTAGCGTCGCCTCGCGCATAGACGAGATGAACATTTGGCACCCCCTCTGGCTTCCCAAGATGGTCCTCGATGACGCAGAGAAGAAAGCGCGGGGAAACCCCATGGCATCTACTCGAGAAGACGAGTGGGGAAATGATGGACTGGTCACCATACAGAGCGCTCGGTGGGGCAAATTCCTTGGCATCGTGGATGGCTGTGATCACTGGGAAATAAGGGGTGCACGAAGCTTGGAGCTCAGCGTCGAGTTGCCACCGGGAATAGGCAGTATCACGGAGGGTTGGACATTGGGGGACTGGTCTAGGTTCATTGGCGCGTGGAGGAAACAGGAAAGGAGCGCTTCGGGGGATCTCGAACTTGTCCAGGCCACCGGGCAACCCGAGGAGATCACACAGGACGGTCGTAACGATCCTGTCGTCAAAGCGTCGACGGACAAGCTTTCTGCGGTGTTCGATTGGATCGTGGAACACAACGCCTCGCCTCTGAAAGAAGGGCTTCCGTCCAAGAAAAGGGACATGAACGAGATGGCAACCAAGTTTGACTTGGAACGCTTCTACCTCGCTCTGGCACGTGAGCTGTACGACGAGGGTCTGTAGTATCATTCTCGCATCGTTTCATGTCGTTCGAAGAACGTGCCAAAGGAATTTGATTTTAACAAGGTTATTTTACTCGGGAAATGCCGACGCTGTCCGCCTAAACCTTGCTTGCGGAAGGATGAGAAGTGTCACAGTCGTCAGCAGCATACAACAGAATCCAGCAGTAGTACCTGACACATGTGTAGCGAAGGATGAAACCGGAGTTCATCACATTACCCATCCTCCTCTCTATATTCTCATTAAGTTGCACCTCTGGCGAGCCAATGCTCTGGAAGGTTTGGAGGAAGGTGTGCTCATGTCGTTCAATATTCAATCGTAACGCCAAGTCCCCGACTCGGCTTGTGACCATGTAACAGTGACATGGGTATAGGTCTGAGCCGCTTACGCATCTGTCACATTAGCAATATAATAGGCGCAAACAATGGCGCGCACTGTAGTTCATGCGCATAAAGACCCGTAGCCAGTGCTATTTTCTTAAAATTGATTCCAGGGTTGGTCTGTCATAGACGATTCGTGTGTCTGACCCAAAAAAACCGACAAAAACCGACAGAAAAACAGAAGAAAAACCGGCCGAATTGGCTAAGGGGCTATCACGTGAGAACTGTGCCTGCATACCGTTTGGGTTTGGGTTGGGTATTATCGGACTCTGAATTGGACTTATGGTGACTTAACTTGTAAGGCAATTCTTTCCCACGCTTTACAGTAGGCTGCGCGATGTTTTTTTTTTTTTCTTTCGCGCGTAGCGCGAATTAATTAATTAATATTTCCCCTACCCCTTGGAGTGCCTTGGGTTTGGGTGGTGCCTGAATTTTTTCAATTATCTACAACCCTCCCTACACTAAAGTGTGAGTCGGGGATGAATGTGCCAAAGGAATTCTATTTTAACAAAGTTATTTTACTACGATCGCTTATCTACAACCAGCCCAAAGTCCTTCACTGATATCACCTGCTTATTGGGCGAGGTCGCGAGCAAAATGGAAGAAGTCTACGCTCGACCCATTCACGCCGTACTTGTAGATCTGAAGGAAAGAAGACAGTTCAGTGGTGAATGCGCCAAGTCACTATGACAAAACGTACAAAGTGTGAAGCGACCCAGCTAGAGAACAGAGCGCGTTGGTAAGGCTCTGGAAGCCTTTCGAGCAAGGTGTCAATGCCTATTTGATCAACCAATGTCTTCGGGACGGCTCTGCGTATGACACCCCTTCTACTCGGTAGATCATCGAACAGGTCTGAGCCTTCGAGCTCAGTTTGAAGATCGTTGAGCGAACTAGACAGCTCGTCCGAGATTAGAGTCCGTGGCTTTTCGCTCTTGAGACGTGTGTGTTCACGCCAGATGCATTGGAATTCGGCGGCAGCGTTCTCCGTGATCTTGGATTGGATATCTTTGACATAGCTCTGGTAAAACGGCGAGGGTTTTCCATCCTTGAAGATCATGAGATCGAGGTATTCTTGGGTTGACAGCGCAAGACCGGCAAGAACTTCGAGAGATGAACTGGTCACGCCACCTGAAACAAGGTCAGATGACGGTCGAGCACCAGAAGAGAAAAGGAAACAATTCACCCTTGTTCGCACTGGAGTCCTTGAACACGATGACTTTGCGTTTCTCCAGATGGAGCCGTGCTTGTTGCGTCATGAACAAGTTCGCTCCCTCGACGATGTACTTGAAGTGGGGCTTGCCCTCTGTATCACACAAAGCAGCAACGTTGGATATGTTGACGGCCTCAGGACGACCACCACAAGGCACAAACAAGTCTGCCTTGAACCTAAAGTGTGCCCCATTTCTGAAATCCGTCCCATCGAGAACGATCTCGCCGGCTTCAATGGGCCGCCATCAGTGAAACGCAGGAAAAGGGTCAGGGTGATGAATTACGTACATGGTAGCTTGATATCATGTTCCTCGACCTTGACAAGGTACCCGTCCTTGCTTAGCTTGGACTTGTTGAAATTGGCGATCGGTACCCTCAACTTGGCAAGGCGCACAAGCTCCTCACGGTTGATACCAGCGGGGTCTGTGAGAACACCACTGCCATCGATGATCGCGACAGTCTTATCCGAACTCAACAGGATTTCGTCTGTTTTCTCATGAGCACGCGATCAAAACGTGGAATATGCATACATACTAGAGCCAAGATCCCCGTCTTTCAATCAGGCTGTTTAGAACCCATCATGACACGAATCAAACGAGCTTAACTCACCAGGGCCACCAGTCTGAACCTTGGTCACGTCCTTCTCTTTGAGGCCAAGTTGCTTGTAAATACCCAACACATATTGTCGGATCGACAGCGAAGTCATCCCGTATGTGTCGTGGGGCACTCCACCAAGGAGCTTAGCACTCTTGCCAGTGGTGAATGACTTCCACCATGTCTCTGCACCACGATGACGGGCGTGTACTAAGGAATGATCAGAATCGCCGGATCAGATTCCCAAACGACGTGCTTACACGCTGCCCAGTCCATCATATCCGCGGTACCCTCTGGAGCACGACTCGTCAGAACAGGACAAGACGACAAAAGGACCATAACGAACCATCAGGACCAAAGAAAAGCAGTTCTGGTTTGCCATAAAGATCGATGAGACGCTCCTTGATTCCGGGAGTTTGCCCAGGTATCAACAAATCTATGATCGCCTACGGTGGGCTGATTAAAGACATGTCAGGACAGATGTATGCGACTTACATCTACATATTTTTCGAAGCAAAGCCTCGGGCTTGCTCCTATCCTGTGAAATGATGCTGCTTAGTTTTTGTCCCGCGAGCGAACATCAATGACGTACGAGGGCAAGATGGTCCCCTTGGCACCTCCTTCAGGTATGTCTTTATTCTTCAGAGACTGCGTGAAAGCCAAACCATAGTTTTCATCAAAGAACATCCTCTGGTTGATGGAGTAGTTCCTACGAGCATGATCAATAAACCGTGATAAAGATTTAGACCCGTTTCACTCACTCCTTGTTCCTGGACATCACGACACGGATACCGCCGCGGGCAACATCTTTGAAGCGGATATGGAATCCACGGAATTCGTTTCCGATGATGAAGAACATGCCAAATGGCTGCTTAGGGTATTCTACCTCTGGCAGGAAATCTGGTGCAAGGCGAAACGAAAGAGCGACTTTGGTTGGCTGATAAAAGTTGGTCTTGAGGACGTGCCTGGCAAGACAGGATCAACACAAGATCATCCGTAAAACTCAATGACAGACGTACTTGTTGAAAATCAAGAAACTTTCAAGAACTTGCAAGTCCTGCTTGTTGGGAACAGTGCGTCTGATCTTGTCGTACAACTCCTCATCCGTGAGAGGTTGGGTGGTCTGCAAGCGCTGGAATGATAGGGTAGGCCTGAAATGCTTTATCAGAAAGTCGCTCGAGGAGTATGACTGTAGACACACTTGAGGGATTCATCATCAACGGCAGGGTAGTGAACCATGGCAAAGTTGACATAGAGCAGACGTATCTAGGATTATTTGAGAACGGCTGTCATGATTACTTTCAGTCACACTTACAAGCTCCGAGTGGGCATGGATAACCTGGGCGATGCTCTCTCGCGTAAATGTTTCCTCTCTGAAACGCCTCTTGATACCGTTAAGGACCTCCATATGGAGGGCGTTGGATTCATCCAGGATGTTCCTCAAATGGAGATATGCAGGCCCGAGACGATTGCAAAAGTGTTGCGCAAAGACCCAACCACAGTCTGATGATACGGTAGTCAGAGTTGCACAAAGTGAACCCGATGGGATAGATGCTCACAAGCATACGTCGCTTCTTGGACAGCGTGGTTCGAGTTTTCGGGATCGATAAAGAATGGGTTGTCGGGAAGGCAATACAACAGGGAAGCCTCCTTCATGACTTGGAAGATCGAACCCTCGATCGGAGCAGCAGTTGAATTAGGCATCGGATTGAGATACAAGGATATAATCGTGAGGCCGTTGGAGAACTGTTCGACATACTTGCGAGCCGAGTACAGTTGGTAGTAATGGTAAAGATTGGAAAGCGCGCTGTAAGGCATATCTGTGAGTACAGATGCAACATTGGGAACGAGAGCGTACCTAAAGAAATGCGAGGTTCCACCCATCTTGTAGCCGATCACGAGACGCCTCTCGCGACTACCCTCGACCTCGAAGACTTCCATGACAGGGCCATAACGGCTTTCGACCTGCCACATTATCTTCTGGTAGATCTCGAGCGTGTTTTCGGTAGCCTTTTCGAGGAATACCGGATCAGAGACGGATCGGATATCGGTTTGTCCATCAGTACGGGACGATGG
The DNA here is from genome assembly GCA_038092195.1 of Leccinum barrowsii. NCBI lineage: Eukaryota > Fungi > Basidiomycota > Agaricomycetes > Boletales > Boletaceae > Leccinum > Leccinum barrowsii. The sequence goes on from JBBPPY010000150.1 coordinate 19,388, forward strand.
GGGAGGCTGAGCAGGGAAATGACACTTGGTCACGAAGTAACAACGGAGCTGCTGAGAAGCAGTCGCGGAGATGGAACCCGTTGAACGATATGTTTCCAAACGGTAACAGTTGCTCGGAGTCGAATTGTCGAGGAACAAGGCATCGATTCTAGAGAAAGCGGCGATCAGTAGTGGAAAGAGCCACGATTCGTTCAGAAATACCTGGATTCACAAGTAGCGCCGGGTCCTTCGGTGGATGTCACTCCAGGAGCGCTGGTATGGATAAATGTGGCACCACTTCCTTTCTCGTCGATTCGCTCAAGATCGATGACGAGCTTTGACGGATCGTGTTTGGTGAACGCAAACACCTTTGCACCAAAAAGCGAGATAATGTGGTCAGAGATGACGGAGGGCGACTCATTCTGGAAATAGGTGTCGTCGATGCCGAGATGCGAGTAGAACCACTTGACTTCGTTGGCGACCAACTCGCGTGGGATGAAGCCCTGGTGTGAGAAAATAATAGATCAACAGATGGCCAGGTGGGTGTCGGCAACGCCAATGGCGTTGAACCTGACCTTGGCGGTGACATCGGCCTGCACCTTGGCGCGCTGCTCTTCCTTGCCTTTGAACACTGGGGTAGTGTATCCGGGCAAATTTTTGACACGCTGGAGAGATGCCTCGCTGCCAGCCTTCGAGCTTGCATTTGCACCATACGGACCGTCAGCCATGTGAGGGTGGAGCCCTGGTTGTGGAGGAGAAGCGGAAGACATAGGAATGAAAGGTCAAAATGGGAAAGGATCAATGATCTGGATGGGGTGTGGAGAGAGGTGCAAATATTTATACGACGGATGGCTCTAGCCTTCTCGGCAGGAAGGAACAAGATCCGGAGCACACTAGGGACGTATGTATTCAACTTTGACACATACATCTAATACCCATGACAACTATTCAAAACCTGATCTTTCTATCCCAGCGTCCCTGTGCTCTAATACCAACCTCGAACGCACCCTCACCACTGAATTGTTGCCAGTCATTTTGTGTCGCAGGTAGTGGCGACGGTCGCAAGATCTCCAATCTGCAATACACTCTCGGAAGCTAGTGGTGACCGGTGAATTTTGTACGTCATTGTCACTGGTAGGATCCGGGAGTCGAGTCATAAATCTCAGGTGACGCGGCGGGCTATTAGGCAGGGCGAGAGAACCGGGATATAAAATAATCGCGCCGAACCCGAACCATCCCGCCCCGCGTATTGGTGGATAATATGGTAGAGCTTGGCGTAATCCGTGTAGATCCGTACGTTAGACGATGTGGAAAAAAAAAAAGGACTTCGCATTTGGAATTCAGGCGTCTGTATCCGTGCACCTGCGGGGAGCCGTCTTAGAGTCGAAAAGGCAGCACTACCCATCAGATCACGCACGAATTGAAGAGAATCGTGGCAGCACCCCATTCGAAGACCGGGTATCAGTGTCAGTGATCGTGAAAGATGAAAATCATAAACTTTACTCCTCCGTTCATCTGATTGGGACATAGACACACACCACAGCCTGTGATGCGGTAGATGACCTAGGTATCTGCATGTGAGGCTGTGTAGTCTGTAAGCCGCATCAGTTTAACTCGTACGTGCCTTGAGGTTGAAACATTGATGCAGAACATTCAATGTCTCTGGTGTCGTCTTGGTTACTCAGTGCTTGGAATCCCAACAAGCTCAAGGTTCGTTCCAACATCAACCTGATCCAGGTCTTCGATGTCATGACCAATGGAAGTCAGGATTTCTCCAGTCGCAGGCTATTGTTCAAGCAAAACGATCTTCCCGACAGTCTGTTCTTTTTAGAAGGCACAGAAGTCGAACTAGGTTCAATAGAATGCAAATGTCCATACGGATGCTGGTGGTATCAACCGCAAACTCAGCTACCAATGAACCCACAGCTACTTATCTAGATTTCGTTCTTTAACATGTAAGAGCCCATAAGTGCGACGCAGACGGATACGACCGTCATACAATCACGTGAAAAATCCTACATTACAACGCCCTTCATTCTCGGTATAATTCGTTTCTCCTACTGCATCTCGGCCAAGCTATCCCGGACGTACTCGTCAAACAAGGACTTCCAATCCCTATGCCATCGGCTAAGTGCCGGCCGCCCTTCGGCCACGTCGGCCGCGCCCCACATAATGCGCAGCTGGTCTAGCTCCCGCCGTGCCTCATTGTCAGGGCAGAGAATGTAAAACCCCCCCAAGCGTACGTGGTCGAGCATGTAAAGAACAGTCTCCTCTGCTGTCCAAGCACCGGCAGGTTTTACACCACCGGAGCGCGCCGTCAGCCCTGTAAAGGTCCATCCGGGACTTCACAAATATCGAGGTTTCCAGTCACTGATATGGGTAATATCGGGAGCTCCGAACTCACACAAACAGGTGGGCTGTAACGTTGCATGCGGGGCGTTCCCGCAATTCATATGCTAAACCTTCCGTCAGGCTCTTTATTGCCGCTTTCGTGGCGTTGTAGGCCGGATTGCCACTGTTTTACATTAAAATTTATTTATAACTGAAACCGAAATGGGGACGACCCACGGGGGATTAGTGATTCCTTGCTTGGAGCCAGTATTAATAACCATGGCCTGGTTTTCCTGGTACAACATCGACTGGCAACAACAATGGTGATTTGATTACCAGAGGAGGTGGGGCAAGACATACGGGCACAAAAGTTTGCTGTACGTTGATAACTCTGAAACAACAAAACAAAAATCAGACAGCGAGTTGCTTCCGAGGCGTGGGACGCATACCCAAACACGTTGACTTCGAAGGTGCTTCGCCAATTATCAAGCAGCTCCCAGGACTTGCTATCTGGACCAATAGCGGCGTTGTTCATGAGAACGGCGACCTGTCGAATTAATCGCGCAGTCTCAGCAACTATCCAGTGGCCCTGTGGCGAAAAGAGCTCCTACCTCCCCCCAGGCCTCGTAAACCTTGTCTCGCAGACGCTGCACGTCCCCGATCTTGGAGACGTCGGTGGGTATGGCGAGGACGTTGGCATCGCCGGTGATAGCCGCAACCTCTTTCCCAGTATTCGCAAGTTCGTCCTCCAGAACGTCTGCGAGTGCGATCTTAAGGCCCATCCTAGTAGGCGCCGTGCGATGAAACGTGACCCGGAGGTGAATAGCGCCCGGGGGAGTGAGCGCGGAAATGGTGGCGGAGATGGGTCACGCTTCGTCAGGACTGACGAGAGGGAGGAGAAGCTACGTATATGCGCACTTTGCAAGCTCGATAGCAGCGGCTCGCCCGATGCCGCTCGCAGCACCAGTGATAACTGCGACTCTGCCGGCGTGGATGACGGGGTGAACCTCGCTGTCGACGGCCGAGAGACCTTCGAAGCGCCTGCGGGAGGGGGTTATGCCCCGTATAGGACGAAGAGGCGATGGACCGCGGTCCAAGGATATCATGATGAGATGTGTTTGTGAAGATATCGATGATGATAGCGTTGTGGTCGACTCTAATCGCAGTTATACAGACCGTCACACGGTGTCCGGGGGAATATCGCCGAGACCCCGGATCCATTTTAACCTATCGTATAGTACACCGTGGCGATGCTGGCCAGCACCACGTATTTACACAACTTGCTAGCACAGTCATAACGAACGAAAGAGAAAGACATATCCAACTGTCCTACATCACCCTTCCATTGACCCATCTCCGTTCAGCGTCTCGATACCCATCTTCTTTCGAACAACCTCGAACGTCTTCAACATCTTGCGTCGTGCTCCAAGCGCTGCTACACCCTTAGCCTCCAGTCCTGCATCGTCCAGCATGACCATATCTTGCCACTGCATCTTCTCAAAGTTCGGTGTATACTTGTGCAGCCTCAGGCTCCTGAGCCAGGCCGGGATATCGCCGAGCAGCGCCGGGTCAACGTCCTCTTCGTCCTTCTTCCCGCTACTCCCGCTTCCTCCGCTGATATTTCCACCTGAAGAGCCTGTCTTCGGAATTCCGGGTGACCGACCGCCACCGCGGCTCCTGTTGTTGTTGCTACTGCTGTTGCCCTGCATCGCAGCCTGCTGAAGGCTCAACCAACTCTGTGGCGTGAATCCTGCAGCCATCTGAGCCGCCAGCATCTGTGCCTCAGGCGTCATTCCCATAGCGTTCATTTGTGCGTGTAGATTCAACATGTTCATCTGCAGAGGGTTCATGCCCGCCAGCAACCCTGCAGAGGGCAATCCCATGCCTAATCCGGGACTACCCAGTCCTGCCATGTTGAACCCACCCATGCCTAGTCCGTTCAACGACGCATTAGGCTCCTCGCCAAACCTGTTGGGGGTAGACAACCCGGGGCTCCTGGTACCATTCCACTGCCCTTGTTGGGCACCAGTGAACTGCGCATTGTTACCGGGGGAGGCAGGCGCAACGACATGCTTGCGCTGGGCGGGTTGCTGAGAGGCAATAAGATTGCCTTCGTTGTCGTAGACGCTACTGTTCTGGTTTGTGGTCTCTGAAGCGGTTCCGTTGGCACCTGAGCCCTTGGATGGACGGCGGAATGACTTTGGATCAGCCATAAGAGGAACTCGGCCACCAGACCCGTTCCAATCGTTCAACTTGGCAGCAGCCGCGTCCAGATTCTGGACGCTTTGTGCATCCTTGAACATGGGAATGAGGGGTGTATTTACGTTGCTCGCCCAGCTGTCGCCGACCATCGGGGACAGCCCATCCACGCGAGGGGTTCCAAGCGAACCGCTAAACTCTGTGCTCTTGGGTCTCGAGTTGCTGGGAAGGAGGATATCTTGTGCGGGCGAATTAGGATTTTGCTCTGCAACTTGGCTGAGAGCGGAACCCCATGTGGTGCGGGTGTCGCCGCTGGCAGTAGCCAAAATGGGAGCAGAGATACGGTGTGCAGCATTGCTCGCCTTGAGTTTCGCCCTTTGCTGGGCAAGGGTTGCAGCGGCATCGTTGTTAGATCCTAGGACAGCAGAGTCGGGGGAAAGGAAAGATGAGCTTTCCAAGGCAAGTGATTGTCGGTTCTGACTGCCGCTGAACACGCGAGGGGACGAAGGTATAGGAGACTTTAGAGATGGCGACTTGAGTGTCATCTGAGCAAGCTTGGCTTCCATCTGACTCTGCATCGAACCTGAGTTACGAGTTGGCATGAATTCGAAGTACATAGAGAAAAGGGGAGCTTACCACCGACCGCTGGGCTTAGCAATGCAGTCATTGGATCCGATCGGGCCATCTGCTGCAAGACGGTGATAAAAAACCTTATTTGAACTTGGGTAGATTGTTGCAAAAGGCTGTACAGAGCAGCTGTGCGTTCCGCTTCAGAGAGCACTTTGAACCCTACAAAAGCGTGAGGGGGAATGGGTGTGCGAAAACAAGGGCGGGGACGAACATTGCTCGATTGCACTTAATTCCTCTTTGAAGTTTACGTCCAAGGAGGCAGCAGCCATGTCTTCGAGGGTTTCCTCGTAATTTTGAAGATTCTCGAACCATTGGTCGATAGCCTCTGATTCTGGAGTCTGAAACATGGTAGCGCTACCGAGCAACTCGCTGGTGGGACGGGCGATACTACCGCCACCGGGTGGACGGGGCGAAGCAGGGCCAAGCGTCTGACGAGGACCCATGGAGGCACGTGCGGAATTGGAGGAGCGGCCAGAGTCTGGGATGAGAGGAGAGGGGGAAGGGCTTGAAGGGGGACGAAGGGAAGTCATTATATCCGTGAATGAAAATGTGTGGAAAATGAGGACAAAAGGGAAGATCCGCTAGCGGGAAGATTGAATAAAAGAGATGGATTGTTCCTGATCGGTGGGGGGAAACGTGGAAAGGGTGTGTCTGTCTGTCTTTGAAGGCGAAGAGCACGTCTGAGTCAAACTTACAAGAGAGACCTTTTTTTCGTACTACGCAATTGTGTCTAGACGAGACCAGCGGAGCCTGCCGGTCTAGGAAAAACTTTGCAGAGCGTCGTTGTACTTTAAGAGCAGGGAAGAGCGAAGACGAGAGCAGCAATACAACGGAGTTTCAATTTCAGCCTTGAACTCTGCAAAGTTCCCCCGCTTCAATTCAGGCTCGACAAGGCATATATTCTTTGCCTCGCCGTGCCATTTCCAGATTCCAGAGCAGCCCTCTGAGTAACCGTAAACTAGTGTTTCACTATTCTCTGGCAAGTACACTTTCCAGCGTTACAAATGACGAACAATAACGGGGAGTGGATCGATGCCTTGTTGTCAAGCATGGTCCTGACTTACAATAAATGATTACGTCCCTAGTCTCAGAGACCAATTCGCTCGCTGGACCAGGTAAGTCGGCTCGTCAGATTGTCTACATCATTCCAACGATACCATAGACGAGGTGTTCAAGTCCACCTAACGCTTCTGGCCAGGAAAGATATTCGATGCGATATTGAAATTGCACTCGAACCCATCACCGAGGATATCCCGGCGAAATACGAGGTCGTTACCGCTGGAGACTATATAAAGTCCCGTTTGCAAGCAACTCATTCCACATTCTGTTCTAGGATGAGGGTTCGTACCTTCTGATTGGAGTGTGGTAGCAAAAGGCCTTGCCATTCATTCCACAGACCTGACAGCTCCGAGTAACAGTCATGTGGAACGCTGCTGATTTGATGGATAAGGACTACTCAGCAAGATGAAGTGATTACAATTAAACAATTGGAGTGCACCGCCAAGCATCCGCCATCCGCCATGAATGCCGCAACACATTTATGCAATGTAAGTTCAACGTTGACCACATCTTCCATTCATCGTTTCGTCATCATCCGCATACCTGCCGACAATAAATTATCAAAGATCCACCTAATCGAACAAGCAATAGAACTAGTTGTGGTACAGCTAACAAAATGACCCAACGAGGGCCACAATCTTAGAAATCTTATAGTGCAGAGAAAGGCATCCGAGGACGCCCAAGTATACGTTATCCCCAATCTCCGTGGTTATCGAGGCATTGCCCCGCCTCGTGAAACATTCAGTTGATCCGAATACGTACTGGACACGATAGAAGCATGCGTACGAGCTTACACAACCGAACAGCGTGGCACCATGCACCCCGCGGCATCGGGTGCTGATGAGCGTGGCGAGCTCATTACTACGCCCTTGATCCAAGATTAGATAGATATCATGCAGGAGGTGAAGAGTCCCCCTCCTCCCCAAGGTTTGGAGCATAGGTGCACCGACACATTCAATACGAGCTGGCCACCTGACCCACTCTGCCCCCATCAACCAACCAGACCGCGCCGTTGACGTACGCACCAGCGCGTCCAGCCAGAAATAGTATCGGACCCGCCATCTCGGCCAACGTGCCCGAACGACCAAGGGGGACGGCGTGAGCGAGGAGCGCGGGCGTTAGATGCTCCTGATTAGTCATTTCTATCGAAACGACCCGTCAGTACTTCATGCATTGGATCGGCCAGAAGAAGAAAAAAATCGGGCACGTACCACTAGGCCATACACCTGGCTGTCATGCGACTCAAGGTGAGCTTGGTGTCGAGAAAAAGCGCGAGAGGACACACGTACACACAAAATGTTGCTTCGAATGTTCCAGTCGGCGAGGAGGTTCGCAAGGAGCTTCCCGAGATGCGTGCATGCATGCTTCGCCAGAGTATACGAAATTGAGAGGACACGCGCATCCACCCTAAAGGAGCCAGATGAAGAAACGGTGATCACCTGAGACGTAGGTAGTGGCGAGCATTTCACCGAGACCGCGGCTGAGAGTACAGGCACGCTGTTCGGAAGGGGTAAACTGGGACTGGAAGGCGAGGGTGGCAACGAGTAATATGGCGTAGAGAGTCCATTGGACGTGGGCACTCGATACGGCCCATCCTCGGTGGAAGCTCCATTCAACGAGTTACTCTGTTTGGTGGCCAGTTTAGGAGGCAGAGCTCCGCGTCTTAGATTCCCTAGGTGGAGCAACTCGAGAAACGCCACTGTCGTATAATAAACCGCAGTTACGTTCGTTTCGAACGTCTCCGAAAACCCAGCTGACCCGCCGGTGTTCCAAAGGATATTCTGAAACGATTTGATAGACGGTAGCGTTTCTTCTTTGGGTAAATCAGGGTCGTCGAGCGGGGATGGTAGGTGAGGGGGGAGTAGATTGCGAGCTATCCCTGCGTTATTTACAAGAAGATCGACGTATCCATGCTGGGATTTGACCGTCTGCACCATAGACATGAGCGAGTCCCGGGAGGTGATGTCGCCTTGGAGAGGAATGATCTTTCCGAATTTCTGTACTCGACGTTATTCAGGGGCTAACGGAGAGAGCAAGGACGAGAGACGGACATTATTATCCAGGGCAGCCTTTTGCAAGACATCGAGACGGCGGCCGACGATATATACTGTAGCACCGTTGTGCTCCAATGACATGGCGATCATGAGACCGATACCTCGAGAGAGGATGAGTGCGTTGGGACAAGACATGGCATTGAAGGAGATATACCCGTTCCGCCTCCAGTGACCACGGCGACCTGTCCTTCCACGTTGAACAGACAAGCTGGATCAGTTGATGGATTCATGTGTGGGCTAGAAAGCTTGAGAGACAGGGAAAATGGATCTCAGAGTCTGGGTTCGGTCGGTGGGTAAAAAGCCGCCCCCGACCGAAAGAACTCGGCTATTGAGTAGATATATGTAGCTTCCTTTCTACCCCAAATTGACAAGAGCGTTATGAGACGGTGCGGCAGCAGTTTGTTGGTCATAAAGTCCAAGTCAGGGCCGATCAAAAATGGCTAAAGCCGTCGGGGTCTTGTACGATAACGGGGGGGCCAGCACGTAGGGCGCAGTCGCATGGCAATCTGATCTCTGGTTCTGGTTCTGGCTGCAAGCCTTCAAGTGAATTCGCTGTACTGATGGGATATAGCTATATATTGGTCTCACTGTGGAAAAAAAGAGCCGCACAAGCACTGATTCGTGTGAGGCACGATGCCAACCGTGTCATTCATGGCGCATTGTGCCGGAGGTCAGCATCCGGACAATTTTCGGACTCAGCAAAACTTTTCCCGAAGAAGTGTGGCGCGGCTGACAAATGAAATCAGCACAGCCATGACAAGGCACAAAAAATGCTGTCCTCGGCAGACTCGGCACGGAAATGTGCTCGCTTGCTCAGAACTTACAACACAACACCGGGATTACTTATGACAACTTCAATACGCTGTAAATCCCAAACAAATGTTGAATTCGGGATTTTCGAACAAAACGACAATAAAGCCATCTTCATAATGTTAATAATGTCATAATCCCCGGTGCATGCAAGTACTAATAAGTAAGTTGGCGCGCTCATCATGGCATGCTTACATGCACATGTGGGAATCACTACAAGTCCAAAGCCTACCACACGTTCCCTACCAACGCCACGCCAAGCCCTCCGACCGCGGCTATCATAAGCGCCACAGCTGGCACGAACCCACGTTTCCTCACACCGCCCGACGTTGAGCTCGACGACGTAGGAGTCGATCCTGCTGCACTGCTATTTTCCGACGTGGATGGCGACACGACGGTGGTGGTGCCTGCTGCACCGAAAACTCTAACATATCCAATCTCAAAGTATGCATTGTCGTATCCAGAAGGCGGGCCAATGACGTAGTCATTGTAACACACCCCGGTGCACGTCTCGTTAAAGATGGCGGAGTTCCCAGCTGTCGAGAACACGCATGAGTCGATCAGAATACATCACCATCACCATCACCATCCCACCACTCACCAAAATCTATTTCAAAGTCAATTCGATCCCCATCCAGAACCAAAAAGAGAGCTAAAAAGAGACGCACCTCCACAGAGTGTAATGTCGAAAATGAGTTGCTGCGGTTGGAAGAATTCTTGGACGTTGCAGCCCGTGGATGGCCAGTTGCCAACCGGGACACCAAACGTGCTCGTGTCAATCGTGCTCTCGTTATTCGACAGTGCACTTGGTATTTGGGAACGCTGTATCAACACAGTCCTCGAGACGAGCCGCGGACTGCATCAAATATACCACGAACCTGGAAGAACCAAATGCTGGGCGGACAGTCACTGACAAGCACATCTTCTGGTCCAAGCGTGAATGGCGTACCTGATGCCTGTCGTGGCAAATTCTGTCACAAATGCACCCCCGCTCGTGTTGGCAAACCCGGCTCCGAACGACGCCGAAGATGGGTCCATGACAATGCATCCCTGGTTTCCATTGGATTCATAGGAACAGTTGGTGCTCGTCACAATAGTCGACGTCTCGTTAGGTGAAACTTGCGTGCAACCCTGACCGCAACACGTATGTGAAAGGCCACCCAAACGATGAGCAGAGGATACAAACGGTTTCGGTATGCAGAGACATTTGGTTATTTGTTTGCAAGTTGACACCCTCGAAGGTGTCGATTTCTCCTCCTTGAGGCCACTGAATAGCTTGGCTGGGAAGCGAATGTTTGTGCTACTTGGGGAAACAAAATATAACACCCACCTCCACCAAGCCGGCCAGACAGAACACTAGTTGGATGATCATAATGAGATCATGGTCCAAAGCGCAATCAGTCCGAGAAACAAACTCACGCCATAGGGAACGTGATACATGTCGGTCACCCACAGGCTACCTACGGTGAAGGAATCGTTGCTAGTTATTCGCACAGTGTTTCGTTTGTCATTGTAAGGAACCTAGTCAGTCAGAGCAAATCCAGCCAACACGGATATGTGAAACGGGAGCCAGCACACTCACAGTGGTGAAATTATCCACTCTTATGAATGCATGAGACGTCGCCGAGTCGACATAGGCTAGGTTGTCGGCTACTGCAGTCTGCTCCGAGACAAAACTGTGCAGGTCGGAACGATGGCAGCGGCAAAAACAACACTCAAATAGTCACATTGTATCTCCGTTCGTCAGATTGTCGTCTGTATAATCCGTCAACTGCCGGGCTCGGGAGAAATGAGAAGGAACATACAATTATTATAAAATGTCCAGTCATCAAAGAAATTAGATCCGTAGTATTCTTTTTCCAGAGAATACTGAGTTGCGGATGCTTGTGGTAAAGCGGCGAGAGCGGCCACGAACAGATAAACCCAACTTGTCATCATTGGAGTGAACATTCTCGGGTCACGCAACAAGTGGATAGAAGAATTGAATGGGTACTTTTGTACCCCACTGCGATGGCGGGTATCCACAAATACTCCGTCGCGCAGTACTCATGATTGCGCTCCTAAATTAGATGCAGTGAAGGATAGATGGCAGGGGTGGATATAAATGAGGATCGGTATAGCGCATTTCTCCAAGGTAACTTATCGGGGAGACGTGGACGCCGGACATGGTAAAAAAAGGTTCGGTGTCTTGCAAGAAGTCCGATGGTCCCATGCAATCACAGAATCGTCACAGTGACTGAACTCTTGCGGATGCTTGGTATCCGGTGCTGGTCAAAGTCGAAAAATAACATATGACGCTCCAGCTCACCTGGTCTGTGCACACCTGGCAGTCCCGCGCGGCCGCACAAAACCTTCTGCTTCAAGGTGTCATTCGTGACCGCATGCACGATCGGAGTTGCCCATATAACACATCCTCTGTGATAACCCATAGATTTTGCCCCGTCCGAAGTTAGTTTGCAGTCGTTTCATACCCATTTGAAGTAACCTATACTCTGCCATATGGTTATGGGATATTTGAGGCTCGGCCAAGTCGGAGCATACGAAGTGATTACTTGTATAATCGTGTTTCTTCGTCTCCCAAGATTGGCCTTACTCGAGCTCAAAACCCATACTCTCCCATAGCCCCGGCTCCATTCCAAAATCTTTGTATGATATTCATAGCTAGCCATCCGACATCGTCGCCTCTGCACAACAGCAAGAGACCGGTTTGTAGAAATAAGAGACATAACGAAATGACATCACAACAAAAAATAGCCTGACCCTTTAAACAGGTTGCTACATACCTGGTCACATCCGATTTACAATCTGGTGGACAAACCAACATCCTTGCGGGCGATCTCGGTCTTTCTCTCAACGCTGTGGAAGTAGTCGAGTGCCTTCTTCGCCTTCTTCTCTGTTTCCTCCGCGTTGTGTACTTCCTGCCCTCTATCCTCCATAGTAGTCCTGAATCGCTCCCGAAGATCCCAAGACGCGTATCGCAGCACTTTGCGTGTCTCGCGACTGATGCGTCCTGCGTGTGCATTGATAAACAACTCTTGTTCTGTGGCCCCGTCTTCAACTTTAACAAGCGAGGCACGAATTCGGCGCCCGATAGTCTTGGGTATCGTGCTTGGCAATGTCACTATGACATATGCCGTAGCGCCAAAGACCATTACACCGATGATGGGTGCCGCCCATCTCCTTGCTGATTCGTCCGCGAAGAGCTCAGAGACGCGTACAGCACCATCGATGAAGCCACGGATGCCAATAGCCTTGCCACCAACCATTGTCAAAGCTCCCACACCCACCGAGAGAATGCTAAGAGCCGTTGCACTCTTCTCTTCAGTGTCCTCTCCCTCCACCTTCCCGTCGCCAAAGTGTGCCCATAGATGGTGGTTGAAATCGAACAAATCAAAGAAAGAGGTGTCCAGCATGTCGGAACGTTGTGATAAGCCTATCCCAAGATTGTAGACACCACCCGCGACGACTGCACTGGCTGTTCGGGAGGGATGACGGCGTGCGGAGCCTTGTCTACCCGGTCGAACGCTGAACATGGCCTCCGGCATGAAGACACGCCGTGATCTTTCCACACCCTCCGGAAGGAATTGATCCGCAAGAAGTCCAATCTTTTTGACTTCAGCGCTGGATGTAACGCGGGCTTCGTCCTCTGCGAGCTTGACTGCAGCATCTAAGCTCGCGAGCAAAGCCTTGCGTACGTCACGAGCGTAGTCCCAGATGGCAAGGAAGCCGGGGAAACGAGGAAGGCTGACAGCAGCGTCAATGCCAGGTTCGCCACGACCAACGCGTTCCAGAGTGGCAGATAGGATAGCCTTGGTCTTCTCTGCGGAAGCAGATGCTCCAGCTTCTTCAACAGACTCGAGAGCATCCTCCAAATTCTCTCTTCCACTCTTCATCTTCTCAAACACCGGCTTCGCCCTCTCCAGATCGTCCTTGGCACGGTCGATTTCCATCTGGGCAACGATGGCATTTGCGCCTACAAGAAGGTCGATATCCAACAAGAGCTTAGACAGGTACGTCGAAGCAGGCTGAAGCTTCGACTTCGTTCGCTTGACAAGGACAAAAGAGCGCAAGGAAGATTCGAGGTCGTCGAATGCGGGGTTGGCAGTATAGGGACGAAGCGCGGCGGTAGAGTCGACAAAGTGAACAAGGTCCTGTGCATCCTCATGTGTGCGAGGACTGAATTCCTTGATTTGCTCGAGAACAAGGCGTTTGCACTTTTCCTGGTTCTTGATTTGTTCAAATTTGTTGACCACGATGAAAATATATGCCTTCTCATTGCTGGCATTCCAAAGGAAATCCTTCGAAGACAGAGTGAAATGATTTTCAGCAGAGACGACGAAAACGATAACGTCAATTTCTTCCTGTCGAGCAAAAACTGCAGTTGTCTTGAGACTATCCCGATTAAGACCAGGTGCGTCTATGAGGGAGATATCGACGACCCCATTGTTAAGGAGAGACTCTGACGCAGCTCTGCTGTCGGCCAAGTAGATCTTGAGCCTTGGTAAATCGCCTTCATTGTCCGTTACAATGCTCTCCATGTCGGCGAGAGAGACGCGTGAAAACGTTGACTCGTCGACGATAGAGTACTGTATGCCCTCCTTGAGGATGTGAACTTCCTCGACCCCATTGTTTTCGGCTGCATCATGAACCTCACAGAAGGCAGTTGTACAAGGTTGCTGGTCAACGGGCATTACTTCCCGTCGGAGCAAAGCGTTGACGAAAGTGGATTTGCCAGAGTTGAGGTCTCCTGTCACCAAAACCTTGGATGACGTATCCAGGACACGAAGTCGAAGTTTATCCATGTGTTGAAGAGCGGTAGATATGCGCTCATCCAGCAGATTGGCAATGGACCCCTTCTCCAGCTGAGAAACCAGAGCCGCGGGTGAAGTTGACGAACCGTGGGGGCCAAGTTTGAGATCGAGTCGGAGGATAGTGAAATCGCCGGGTATGTCAAACACAGTCTCCTTGTTCGTCAAACCCTCTGCGACCTGATCAGCGGGTTCGCTGGAGTCTTCCTGGGCATCGGCAATTGGCGCCAAGGTCACGGGGCGGGTGGAGCCGTGACGGGAGGGTGTGTAGACGATGTCCGTGCAGTTAAACGGGTCGTCGGCAAAGCTCAGAGAGCGACGAATGGAACGGCGGGGCTTCGGTTTCGAGGGTGTGGCCGATTCGTCGCTGGGCTGCTCTTGGAGTGTGGGATACCGAACGACCCAGTCGTCCTTATTGAACTCCCGGAGGCCCGCCAAAATAGCCTTGGATGCGTCTAATGCGGCAAGCAAGCTTGAAGAAAGGAATATAAGGCCGACCTATCGCCTGGTGGAAGAGCACATGGCTTACTGGTCTTTTTGTTCGACATAGGCCTCCTGAACGTCTTCAACTCTGAGCTGCTTGCCATCGTGTGGCAAAGAGGCTTCCTTTGCGGCCTGCATGGACTAAAATTGCCTGCAATTGGAAGGGAAAGCCCGAGATGCAGAGGAGGAGGACGAGCTGGTAAGTTTCGTGGTTACCGACGACGTTCCCGAAAAACGGCAGCGTTCGGGGGACACAGCCTTTGTCAGCTTTTGCTTAGTCAGAGACCCAAATGCTCACGGGACTGCGGGCGCCGACACCGGCGCGCTCTCTAATGACGTCATTTCCCTTCGATCACACATTATCTAAGACACATTCCAAGGCTACGCGAAGTCGATCTACGTTGTACAGCTTGTAGTACACTTGCTCCAGGACTTGATTATACTTGCCCTCGCCCGGCAGCATACCAACCATAATGCTAATAGTTTGGTGAGGTCGCTGAGCGCTAGGTTGTAGACCCATGGCCCAGTGGCTGTTCAGAGTCAGGTAGCACATTGGACACTGGCAGTTGACCCCGCGCATTCGCGTTGTTCTGTTGTTCCTGTTCCGTATTCCTCTTAGTTCCTGACGATGGCGCTCCATGAAATTGACAAGTTGCTCGTGAACATGTTGAGCACGCATGTCTGAGGCACTCATATGCGTATACCGTGCTGCTGGGCGCAACTGGGCGCCGCAATGAGTTGCGTGTTGGAAACGGGAAGCGTTTGGAGGCATCTCCGTAGGGTTACCAGGTAAGATAGGAGTCGCGTTATCAACGCAGAGGGAATTGGGATTCATTTTGTGCCGGCTCTTGCGGTGATCCCTATAAGTGTTCTATGAGACTCTGGGCGCCGACAGCGCGGGCACTTCTGTCTGACACTATTTAAAACTAACTTACGTTGTACACGGAGATCATCGAATCGATTAGACTGCGCGTGTCACCTGGCAGCCAATTGCCGAGATGCACTAGAGATTCGAGCAGAATTCTTGCTCCGGGACACTTTAGTCGTTTGAGCCATCCTGTACAGCCTGACACTGCCAAACTCCTGATCGGGCCCCGAGGGTGTTCATTTATTTCACCCGAGTGTCCTGCTTCGAGATAAGGTTACCAGGTGTTGTCAGAAACCAGGGGCGGGGGCCGAGGGGTGCGGGCGCGTAGGGCAAAATAAACAGCAAGTATGTCGTCTGTGACAACATGTATTCGAACGAGTCCTGACCAACAGTGGCACAAGTTCCGGCTTCAATGAGGGTCGAGGAGGGGGCGGAGGTAGTGTATGGCAGGGCGCGGGTATGACACTGACGAGTGGGGTGGATAGAACTACGAGGGCCGGACCGCGTGCATGAACGACTGCACAACATGCACAATTGTGTGCGTTGTGCAGACGTTCCTGCATGCTGACGAGCGCAACGGCGAGACGCTGGGGCGAGAGGAAGGTCATCGACATTGTCTAGGAGCGAGGGGACGGGCGTGGATGGGCGTTAAACGGCAACGGGGGCGGCGTGCAGGAGCGACTGCATAACACGCACGATCGTGCACGTTGTGTGATCGCTTCCGCACGCTGGGGTGAGGGGACGGGGGGAATGGGGACAGG
>JBBPPY010000151.1:0-35268 GCA_038092195.1 Leccinum barrowsii
ACAAACTAGAGCTCCACAGACGCGGATCGGGAGATAAGCTAAGCTACACGAACGATAAGTTGGACGACAGAGCAGAGTTGTGGGACTTACACGATTGGAAATACCTGCAATTCCTGAGTTTCGGTGCATAGGGTATGGGGATTCCAAAGACTGGGATGTTATCAACAAGAATGACGGCTGCACGAAGAGGAAAGTCAACCCACCGAGTTTACACTGCAAAAACTCTGCATTCTGCTCTGCGGAGAAAGCCCATGGCTGGCGGGGCGAGGAGTAGTAAGCAAGGTGGACTTTGAGGAGTGGGAGACGTGTAGCATATGCTGATTCTTTAGCATCTTCTTGGAGGAGTAAGAGCCGTAGAAGAAGGGGTTCTCCGACGGGAGAAACCTGACCGGAGAGTAGCGTACTGAGACTACTAGTCATGTTAAGTAGTCTCTTTTCGTTTCTTGAACATTTCCCTCGGCTCCTACTAACATCCGGTAAAGGGATCATCATTTTCGACCGTGAGGTATGAGAATCAGATACTTACCAAATCCCAAGTCCTGGTTTTCCGAACATTGTAGTAATGTTACAACGAACGGTACCTCGCCCGAGCTCGGAGTTACACGATCAATATGGCACCGATCCATTGAACAAACTTCCCTATTTGGAAACAAACATGCAGGTTTATCCGAAATCAAAGTCCGCGATCTGCCGCTCCTACTTTGTGCAAGAAGTTTCCACTACTGTGACTAGAACACCTACACTGCATTCTGTGCGCCGGAACTGAGATCAGGTTATCGTTTATGTTCTGACTCGGAGACAAATTGTGGATTCCATGCCCAACCAGCGGGAAGATTGATTTCCTTGTGGCATCGATCCAGTTGTCTTTTGGAAGCTGGTTGTGCGTGGAAGCTTAGTGGGCAGGGGCCACCGTCCTCTGCTCAGTGCGTCTGGTCCTTCCAAAGTTCTCAGAAATCTGCAAGTCAATGGAACAACGTCCACGCGTTATAAGATTCCCTCTTGGTAGGCTGCACAGTAGGCAACGACCTTATATCACGAGCTGACTGGCAATCCGATACTCACTTTCTATGGTTAATGTTCAGAAATCGTTATCTTTTTCCCGTGGTGCAGTGGCAACTTCGTATCGGTTGCCGTTCAAGTTCTGACATAGCCCTACCCCTACAAGTCGACAACATTTTAACATCCACAGAGGTTGGGCCGTTCTCCCTCAGATTTACACGTACCGAACAACTACCCACATTGGAATGAAGTATCTGCGATAGGGTGAAGTCCATCACTTCCTCAAATGTTCCACGGGCCATCTTGGGCATCGATATGTCCAACATTGACTAAGAATATCTCAATCACCGACTGCAGGACACTATAAGCGTTTGTTCCTAATCCAGTCTCGTTGATAGAAGACCTTCTCAAGATATAGTCGGAGATTTCACTATCCTTTGAGAATTCCAGCAGCAGTTTCAGGTAGATTGATACAGAGTTCCTGCTTCGCACATGCCGTACACATGATGGTCTGCGTCCTACGGTAAGATAAGCCAGATTCTTAATGAAAAGTGGCTGTTTATGGGCTTATCATGAATTCCAGAGGACCTTTACCACCCACGACATGATAGTGGGTCCGTAGGTTTGGACTTCGATAACTTCGCTCGGCGTCCGTAGCTGTATTTTGCGCTCGTTTGTGCCTGGAGGCCCGGGAACGATACAACTATGAATGATGGTCAATATGAATGCAAATACTGAAGCATAATCACTGTCATCAGGCTTCAAAGCTTCAGATTTCAAAGGATTTTGCTCACTTCCGCAGCATATATGCTGTGTGATCGCGACTAGGAGAGGAATTGCTTGTCTCCCGGAGTTAGACTCTCGACCATGACCAGAAGAGGCTCTTTGCTGAATTGCTCCTTCTGTCTTTCTTCCAGAGTGGAAAAGCTTATTAGGCAACGAGCTTATCCGAAAACATGAACAAGTCTCCAAAATGATCAGGTACTAATGTCATCCTAGCAATGTGGCCCCTTTCGTGTGCACACCTCGTGTAGGGCCGGGGTTGGCAAAGCAAGGGATTCGCCACTTGAAACTCACCAATAAAATGTTCCAGGCACTGGAAAGTCTTTGTTTATTTCGTTTGTTAGCTTCCCTTCCCATAAAGTCTCAACAACTCACTGTTGTCCCTGAGAGGTTCCTTACAGGGGCAGCCCGTATGGTCCGCAGCACAAACATCGACAGAAGTGACATGGGAATTCACACCATACTCGGTTGATTGGGACAGTGTGTCTGTGGAACTTGCACCGTTCCTCTGCTGTAAATGAAGGTGTAAATGATATTTTCGTTGGACACACCACGGAATAACACAACACATCAATGGGGTTTCCTCGGTCCACCTACTCATGGGGGTCCCAGGGGTAGTCAGCCTGAGGCTGATCAGTGACTCTTCTGTACACGCACCTGCGGGACCATGCCGCAGCGGTTAATTCAGTTGCGCGAGAAGGTCTCGCCTGCCAAGTTCATGCACAAATTGTAGTAATATGTGAGTTGCACCAACGGTTGGGCAGACTCTAACTTGGATCAGCTGCGACGGTCCGTCGTCCGAGTAATAGACGAGATCAAGGGGCATCAATAAATTGAAAATTGTGCCTGCCACGTAACTTCGTGACTGGGTGACTTCCGATTTTTCACGCGAAGGCGCCCAAGCACAACAAGCTATACGGTGTGCTGTAATATCATTTGTTCTTTCTACTACACCAGTTCTCAATATTCGGCTTGTTCGCAAATCACAAATCCGTCGCTCGTTTACTACAAGGTTAACAGTCAATCAGTCGACTTGACAGTCACCGACCAAATTGAGATGGCTTCAGAGAAGAGCCACCAAGATGATGTACTCCCAATGTACGACAATGTGGACATAGACATGGTTGTCAAAGTCCTGCAGCAGACTGTTTTCAGTCCGTTTCTTTGGTTCTCCGCGCAATCCACGGCATTGACACGCTATTAGGCCCGGTCTTCACGCTTCTCATTCCCATATTCTACTTTTTCCATGCCCATGGAGTAATCACCCCTGCCGTGATGTACTCCGCATGCTACTGTGCCTCTACTTGCGCATTCTGTGAGTTGGTCATGTCAGTGGGGTCTATCCTACTAACTAGCTATAGGGTTGTTAAAATGGCTTTCAGCCTTGTACAGAAATCAGGGAAGTCTTTTCTTTGCGCCCAAACCTCTGGACTGGAGTGAACAGATTGTGCTCATCTCGGGAGGTACGTTTTTACGACCTCTAGATCTTCCGGAATTGACTACTTGTTATAAATAGGGTCGTCTGGCATGGGAGAATTATTAGCCAATACGCTTGCGGTGCGCAATGTGAATGTAGTCGTTCTCGACATCAAACCAATACAAACAGAAAACCGTATGTGATTGAGCTCAATTCGCGACTTGGACAACTATCAACTTCCGCGCCCAGATAACATCACGTACTACAAATGTGATGTATCCAGTTGGGAAGAAGTCGAAGCAGTTTCTAAGAAGGTCATCGAAGAGGTCAATCCCTCGCAGATACTTGTGCTTGCGCATTCATCGATGTGCTATAGGTTGGCCACCCGACTATCCTCGTCAACAATGCTGGCGTGGTCCAAGGAAAACTGATTCTCGACCTCAAGCCCCAGGACATATTTCAGTGCGAAGCTAAACCCGGAGCCACACATCGTTGACTCAATGAATATCTAGGACTTTTGGCGTGAATACCTTCGCTCATTTTTGGACTCTTAAAGCCTTCCTGCCCAAAATGATTGAAAGGAAAAGCGGACATATCGTATGAGGCATCCGTCCCAAGGACCGCAATCGTCACTCACGCTTTCTTAGGTTACCTTGGCATCTGTCATGGGATACGTCGGTAGCGCTCAAATGTGTAGGCACCTTCGTTGAGTCGATGGATTGTTGTTGAATATCCTTTTAGCGGACTATAGTGCTTCCAAGGCCGCTCTCCTGAATGTGCACGAGTCGCTCCGCTATGAACTGGACAAATGGTATGCACACTCTTCGATGAGGCGATGTTTACCGACTTAGAGTGGCTTAAAGGTATGGTGCACCGGGGATTCGCACAACACTGGTCTGTCCTGGCCACGTTTGCACGCCTCTCTTCTCCACTGCGGTGTTCCCAGACAATGTCTTCTTCCGGTTCTTTGTACCCTCATTGGCTCCAGTGACCGTAGTGAAGGCAATCATGGCTGCCTTAGATTCACAGGAATCTCGGACGATACATCTGCCATTTTATACTTACTCGGCTTTGATTATGAAGTTGCTCCCAAGCTTCCTTCGTGACCTCGCACAGAAGGTGGGCATTAGCGGTTTCATCGTCTGACACATCTGACACACCAACGTGTAGCTAACGCACGCCGACTTCATCCTGAAAGACTTTACCAAGGTGACGGCTGTCAGGGAGGATGAGATGGTCTTACTACAAAGCAAAAAAGTGGATTGACTTTCCTGACGGATTTGGGTTTCGCTTCTGTTCTAGACTGAAGTAGCATTATCAGATGGATTCACTGGTACATTCTTTGGGTTGAGAAACAGAGCAGAACTTTCTGGGGATCGATCATGTTGCCTGCTAGTATATTCGCCTGGCAAGATGTGTTCTCGTCTAGTGATAACATCGAGGCGGCCCTCCCGGAATTAACGAACACTAAATTTGCCTCGCCGTGTTTTGTGCGTAGCAGATTTTCATAACCAGTCATGCCGCCTCCTCAGGTGGGACCGTTCATGTGCGTCGAGGTCAATGTGACAGGTATATCATCCAATTGCCTCTGGCTGCGGATTAAGGGTTCCTTCAATCCCAAACGATCCATCAGCTTCCCGACATCGCATGCAATCTTACGCGCGGAAAATCGAGGCGTCAATTGGGCTTAGGCAGTGATGTACGGTCCCCCCTCCCCCAATTCGCATACACAATATAAGTCGACGTGCACATCTCAAAGAGCCTCGATCTGTCCAGAAGGTCAATATGAAAACCAAGATATTCATTTCGTCGTAAACCAATGCCAATGCAGTTCCATGAGTGTAACAACAACAATTGAAGAGGAGAAAGAGTGTAGTGGGGCGTGTACAAAAGAGGCGGGTATCTTGTTCGAGAGATAAGAATATCAGATATGTGACAGTGGTACCTTGATGAGTTGATACTTTTCCAAGAGTGGGGGATTTAGTTTTAAGAGATGATCCGGATCCGTCAGCATAACTCCAGAAGATTGCGGGCGCGACTAGCGTGTGACTTGGCAACCTGCATGACAGGGATTGTCAAGAAGTCAGGTTCACGGAAAGATAACGACCCACAAGGAGATTGGCGGTTTTGAATGTGGAGCTGTACATGTGATTGATTCCATTTTCTTCCAGAACTCGCGAATACCGACTAACGAGACCATGCTTATCTGCGGAGCGGCAAGTACGAAGACGTCACTTCGCGCGCCGAAAACAGACTGATAAATCATACTTACCTAAACCAAAGCGGCGTAAATCGATTTGAAGACACTTCAAGGCTCCGCCTTCTGAGAGTGCTTCGCTGTCTTGATCTTGGTCAGAATCGGAATCCGAGTTGTCGGCGTGCATATCAAGGGCATCTAATTCCCCTGCACAGATGAGCATGTGTCTTTCTTCCGGTGGAAATAGGGCGGCGAGGATTGACACATCCGTCGTCAAAGAGGAGCCTTCGCTTGTCCGGGTAAAACTAAAAAACGATACCCTGGGGCACATGTTATTCATGTGTTTGACCGCAGGCGAATGAATAGCGCTTCGGTTGAAAGACGATTTCAACTCCACAGGAGAGAGCGGAGACACGTGCGAAATTAGGTGTTTAGCGGCTGGCTTGAAAGAGGGCGTCAGTGACGGGATTGCACGAGAGATGTCGGGATACGAGCGGGAAATGGCAGTTGCTGGCAATATCGAGGGTGAATCTCTACGGGGAGAATGGGAGAGGTAGCCTTCGTCACTCTCGCTCGAAGACGAGACAGAGTCACTTGAATATGAGCCTCTTCGCGGCCAGGACAGGAAAGAAGGGATCGTGACTTCTTGAAGCCTTTTACTCATCGAGATCTTCGTTGCAGTGTTGTCACATCCTGGACGTGACTCTTTCTCGGGAACGAGGTCTGGAAACGCAACGAGCTTAACAATTTTGAGTGACCAGCTATCGACGCTTTCGTCAGCTAATCCGACGCATGCAAGTTTGGAGGGTAGAATGGTAACTTCGGTGGATGAAGGAGAAAGGGTCTTGTTTCGTGAGGGAGGGCGATAGTATGAAGCTCGTCCAGTTCCATTTCTATTGTCTGTATTTTGGTTTGAACGGAGAAACGACGAAGCTGCGGCTGAAGGGTCGGTGCTGGTCCGAGTCCGGGTCAAAACAGCACCTGACTCGGGACTGAACTCTGGGCCAATGTCACTGACTTGAAATACATCGGGTAGGACTGGCGACAGGAGAGGGGACGCGACTCTCGACATGAACAGTTCTGGATCAGAGGAATACAAGTCGAATCCAGCAGCCCCGAACAGCGACATGACCTCCCGCAGTCTGGACTCCTTAACCTAAAAATAAATGGATTGAGCGACACGTGAGGGAGTGAGAGATGCAAGACTGGCGTACGAAAATGAAGTCACTCATGTACGAGGACTGGTACAAGATGGAGATGCCTGCAGCGGCCAGTGGAGCGGAGAGTTCGTGCACTCTTGCGCCAGAATTGTCTGCTTAGTACGCGGGCTCGTCAATATTATGCAAGGCCTAGAGGGCGAGACGCACCGAGTTGATCGGAATGAGAGTCGAGCTGGAGCACTTTCCACTTTTCGCAAGAAAACTCGACTCGATCGTCGTCGTGCAAGGCAGGACGTTTGCGAGCAGAGGCTGAAGTGGGGCGAGATCGCAGTCTGTGCCTGTCGTGTCTGGCTATGAGCTCGAAGTCTGCGAGGATGTGGTGCTCCGCGAAGAGACTGAGCTCGATCTCGTTGCAGGTGACATTGAGGAAGACAGGGTTAGGCTGGAGGATCTGTCTGAGGACGGGGTGAGATAGCTGGGGGAGACGGGAGCGAGGGATGTGTACGAGTGAGAGAGAGACGGGGAGGAGGGAGATGGTGACGTTCAAGTTGGATGCTGCCATCAATGTGGAGGGGGAGGATAATACTATGATGAGACTCAGCAGTGAATGTTACCATTTTAATACTACGTAGATCACCAGATCTATCTCAGGCTCGCGTACTATCTCCTTCATCCTCATTTTGGCCTTTCAATCACTTACATACCTGTCCGATCCGACTCAGTCCGACACAAGCGTCTAATCCCCGTCCTTATCTTTGTGTACGTCCGAGGTGCCGAGCCTCCCCCGTGCTCGATCATCTTCATACATCTGAGACTCATCTCCGATAGTCCAGGGTCGCACAACTCCGCACTGATATCGCTTCACTGGGACAGACGAGAACATGCATATCCTACTAGAACTACTCCTTGCCACCTTAGAATACCTTGTAATTCATGTGATCAAGGGGAACTGTTACAAAAAAAAAATCCACTCCAGCGACAAAGTGACTACTGGCACAACAGCAATAAGAAATAAATAATGATCCTGGAATGTATGTAACATGCTGTCCGAATTTCATTGCTTCACCGCACGCGGCGGCTGCGTCTTGGATGCGTCTTGGACGAATTGCTCGCTTCGTGCGAGCACCGCGAAATGCTAGGTGCACGAGAAGATGGGGTAGGCCGCTGACGGAGTTGATACCGATTGGACGGGGCCGTCGCTTCTACAGTCCCACGACGGCGACGCTTGCGAACACGAGGAACCACCCCCGACTCCTTGTTTTCGCATGGAACTTCAAGGAACGGACTTATCAGGGGAGCAGACGGTACAACCTGTGGTAGAACTGGAGCGGGAGAGCCACCCAGGGACGAAAGCGAGCCCAATGCAATGCGGGTATACAGGACGGAATGAAAGGGCACAGATTGTGATGCTGAATTAAGTTCTGAGGCGGGGATCTTGCCGGTATCATCTACGTGCATGGCAAACGGGAATACGGAGGGGGTGCGAACAACATCTGATTCTTGAGATTCAAGATGTGAGAGTGGCGGCGTCAGCGGTGACGTTGGGGGGCTAGCGGAAGGTCGTATGCGTGGTGGGCTTGCCAAAGTTCGTGGTGACGGGGTCATGATGGAGTAAAACCTCTTGACTGACATTCGCTCCAAGGCCCGGGTGCGCCGGATCACTGGCTCTGAATCTTGGAGTGGCTCTGTTGGTTGGCGCTCTAGTGATCGGGGTTTCTTGGATCCTTTCTGCCCCGACGGTAGTTGTGATGGTGACGAAGGGCCTCCGTCATCCCAGTCTCTCTGCGCACGCTTCAGCGCTCGGGGTGCTGGCTGCACTTGTCGAGGGACACGTGGGACTGGTGCGATCGCGGGGAGGGTGTTCTGATACGCAAAGTCTCTCACTTTGACACCCAGAGACGCCAAATACTCTGGGGAGGGTTGTTGTTGTGAGGACGCCACTTGCGCACTGCCTGCGGCAGGCACTTGCGAACACTCTTCGGAGACCGTGTCTGCAGGGGACTTGGAGGGCAACAATGCAGGACAAACTTGAGGCTCTACACCAGTGACAATCGGACACATATCTTGACTCACGTTCGCCAAAGGTTGCGAAAGAGATTCACGCTCTATGCTGTCGTGGTCTTCGCCGGTACTCGGGTCATGGCAGTGCCCAGGCAACGTTTCCACGACTCCATCCTCGGACATGGTCACGTCTTGGGCATGATGATATCTCACGCTGAACATCTGACTGAAAAACTGTACGATAGGCAGCAGAATGACGCGACTGGTGTTGTGGCAGGGAAAGTGGTGTAAGGAGGTCGTGGTACTGATCCAAGTTGGGTGGGCTGGCGTGCGGTGGGAATCTAATCGATCTGGGTTAACCCACGTGACGTCCGCGTTCCAACTCCACTACACGAACAATACTAGTGAGTCTCCGCACTTGTCCACCCGCGAGACCGCTAATATATACAGGCCCGGACCAGTTTCTCTGTGGTAAATGATCAGAAGAATTTGGAAACCCTTGGCTGCTACCACTGTTGTTATTGGCGCCCCAACATACCTTTATTACCGCTACAACAAGCCACAAACATTCGACCTTCCCGTGAAAGCACTGGGTGCCAATGGTGTTCCAGTCATGACCACCAAGACCTTCCATTTATTGCCACTTGGTGTTGTCGACGAGCGTCTCAGCGCGAATGTGAAGTCCGATACAGTCACGCGACAAGGTTTAATGTGGAAGTACACTACCGCATCCGTAGCAGCGAATGAACCGCTGGAAGACGCCCATGCCGAGGCCGTCGTCGCTCGCGAAGGCTCGGACCCAAAGGGGCCCGGAGACTGGTTGCTCTTCGCTGTCATGGATGGTCACAGCGGCGTTCATACTTCCCACCTTCTTTCCAAGACATTGATCAGCGCTGTTCTGTTTCAACTCTCATCACTCATTCATGGATCTTCTGGCTCTGTATCATCAAAACCTGGGGTCCAAAATCCACAAACCATTTCCCTTGCCATACAAGACGCTTTCACCAAACTCGACGAAGAGCTGATCAATGCGCCATTGAAAGTTCTCGCCAACAACATAGACAAAGAGTCCTTGAAGAAGAAAATAGTTCCCGATTTGAGTGAGCATCCGCTCGCGCTACCCACGATGCTTCCTGCGGTTTCCGGTATGTCGACGCGTCCCTTTTTCAAATTCACGCGTCTATACCCCATTCAGGCAGCTGCGCTTTGATGGCCGTCTTTGACACAGCCCAGCGAGACTTGTATGTCGCGTGCTCTGGGGATAGTCGAGCGGTCGCGGGTATCTGGGAGGAGTCTGCGGATGGTACGGGCTCTTGGAGGGTCGAGGTGTTGAGCGAGGATCAAACAGGCCGAAACCCGAATGAATTGAAGAGGTAAAGTGCACTGTATTCGCCGCTTTCTCCCTTACGTCTAATCCCTGGACAGAATGCAGTCCGAACATCCCCCAGACGAAGCCCAGGACGTAATCCGCTCTGGCCGTGTTCTTGGTGGTCTGGAGCCTACAAGAGCGTTCGGAGATGCCCGATACAAGTGGCCACGCGAAGTTCAGGAAGTGTGAGCACAATTCGTTCCATATCACTTACGTCCAAGTAACACCCATCGTAAAGTTTGAGTCAGGCATTCATGACCGGCAACAACCAGCCGTTGCGGCCACCGCCGAAATTATTGAAAACACCGCCGTATGTCACTGCAACCCCGGTCGTCTCTCACCGCAAGTTTTCTTTCGACGATGATTCCTCAAATACTTCGAAACTTGGTCCCAGATTCGTCGTACTCGCCACCGATGGCCTATGGGATAAGTTGAGCTCGGAGGAGGTGGTCGCGCTTGTCGGTGGACATCTAAAAGGTCTGAGAGGAACAGTTCCCAAGGCACAGCTTCAGAAATTGGTCCCTACCTCATCTGGATCACCGACTGTCGAAGGCAAGGATAAAATGAAGGAAAACTCCGAGGGCTCTTGGTCCTTTGGGAATGACGCCCTAGGCGTTCACCTAATTCGGAACGCGTTTGGCGGGGGCGATACATCTGCACTCCGGAAATTGATGAGCATACCTTCCCCTTTTGCTCGCCGATACCGTGATGACACCACCGTTTCCGTTATCTGGTGGGACGAGCAAGGCGACAGTCCCAAGATGGACAAGCCAACGGCGAAGCTGTGAACGCGATTTTGTTGTCTTCATTTATGTAATTGGTCGCCAACTAGTGCTACACGCTGGAGAAGCAATGATTATTACATGTGCATAATACAGCAAGTAATACATGACTATATAATCATTCTTTTCCGTTTGTTGCCATATTGCCTTGGTCTGTGACGGAAATCGGAATTCCGAAGCGAATTGTGCCCAGCGAGTCGAGAGTAGGGATTTACAGCACCACCACCAAAAGAGGACTTCTTGCGTTGTCCGTGAGACGCACGTTTGGGTGAGGGGGTCTGCATGGGTGATATCGCGTAGCGCTTAGAGTCAGATTTTTGATCTTCTTCATCGCCAAATGGTGATTTACGCTTCCTCTCATTCTTTGCATGGGACGAGTAGAAACTGCTGGGATCAATCCCATTGGAACGAAAGGTATCAGGGGAAGTAGGTATTTGGGCAGTGGAGGTGCGATCCGAGGACGAGGGTGAAGGGGGTGCATCAGTGGAGGGTGGAGGTGGAGGGGATGATTCGATGCTCGTTGTAGGTTTTGACCCCAGATGTATGGATTCTGATGAACTGCCGGTGTCGTCGTCGTCGTCGTCGTCATACTGGGAAAGACTTGCAAGAGCAGCCGTTGGTCTGGTTGTTATTGCGGCAATCTTATTTTTCAAGTTAACGGCCTGAGGGTCGGACGCGGAAGCCGTGGTAGCTGATTGCTTGTCATCGACGTTGTCAGGTATGGGTGAAGGGAGAAGAGGGCCGATGAAGGGACGTTCAGCCTTGACACCAACGTCCTCTTCGTCTAGATCAACGTTCTTCCGCTTCTTCATACCGCCAACGATGCTGCTCTTGGCGCTCCCGACTACCTGGCTTGAGCGGTTGATAGCACCCTCGAGTAACTGGCCCCTATCACACATATAAAACAAGATATATGCGTTCTTCATGCCCACAGGAGTACAATGAAGGGGCGAGACCATGTCATCGTTCATTTCGTACCATCGGCCATCCCCTGCTTTGACGTGGGCAAAGTAGTGGCCCGAATTTGGTCCACCTCCAGCATGGCAGATGACACCGTATAGTGAATAGGAGGGTCCATATTGTCCTTCGCTCATCGCAGACTGGAGCGTCAGACGTTCGTCATAATGGACATGGTGACCAATCTTGCGGCCAAGTGGAGAAAACCGTTTTAGATGGATTGTCAGGACGGCAGGAGCATCGTGGATAGTGAAACGCTTTTCAGCCACGACAGCTCTTTTGCATCTTCAATCAAAATGATGATCAGCAGGACAGGCCACAACTACTACCTGGGTCACTTACTTCTCGCATTTGTATTTGTCTGAGCCCCTCAGATAATCGACGGCGACAAACTTCCTGAGTGCATCCTTCAAGGTCGACGAGCCATAGATGTCCAAGCTAATGTCTAGCATGCTGTCGAAAGTGTCACTATTATGACTGCATTCGCGACATGTCACCCGGGAA
This sequence comes from Leccinum barrowsii, assembly GCA_038092195.1. Lineage (NCBI taxonomy): Eukaryota > Fungi > Basidiomycota > Agaricomycetes > Boletales > Boletaceae > Leccinum > Leccinum barrowsii. The sequence goes on from JBBPPY010000151.1 coordinate 12,170, forward strand.
CGCAGTCGTCCACCGAAAATCCTGTGCACCCATGATGTCTCGGCCAACTTATGGTCGACTTTTCTAAACAGTGGATAAGGGATGGAAACCAGAACTTTCGAGAAAAACATACTGAGAATATCCAGCCAAGCACGACTTTTGCAACGCATCAATAGCGTAACGGAGAAACTCGTGTGAATCTTCTTGTCGGCCCTTGCGCATATGTTTTGCAATGTCTATCGTTGTCGGTTAGCATCATCGACACAACTGAGCAGAGGAAACTTGCATTGTAATTTGGATGTAATTTGATAAGGAGTGAATGGATGTGACTTTTGATACGAGTCTAACATGACCTGCCGCAGGCCACATGCCATACAGAATCCGTTCTTGACGCGGCCTGAAAAGTCCAGAGTCAAAACTGTCGACCAAACAAGTTGGCAGGGCGCTCACAGGGGTCCGTTTTGGAGTGCGCTTGCAAAACACGGAACAGTGGTGGCGTATGGAGGAGACATTGTAATGCACTGTTCAAAAAACAAGTGTTTCCAATGTTGTGGAGACCGCTGCCAACGTCGAGGCCCGATGGAAATGTGAATTCGAGAATACCATTGTAGAGCGAGTGCTTCGGGTTTCGAGCGGTCAGAGGGGTTTTGGGAGGAGGGTGTTGCGGCGTAGATGGTGTTTTCGGTTGATCCAAAGACGACTGGCGAATATTCATGATATTAGGTGGTATATGTGTGCGAGATGTGAACAGCTCACCTTGCTGGCCTTTGGTGTTCCATTGATGGGGTCATACCTGCCCTCTGCAACTGCGAGAACGCCAGATGATGATCCTTCTACGAATTCGATAGGGGGTGGAAGGAGGCTGTTAAACGCATCGATGTCTTTGGACGGTTTCAGCTGCACATGATCGTCGGACAGAAGCTGGGAAGAAAACGGGGGGACGGGATACAAGGGAGACGCCAACATGCTGTATTCGCCCAGAAGGAATCTCTGGAGGCAGCTGCGGATTTTGGGGAGCTTTATTATGAGAGACAGTACTGTGGGCAAATGCCGAATTCCAGCTAACAGCCCGGGCTTGAATAAATCGGAGGCGTTATTTGCTCTTGTTGCACTAACGCGTCTTTGTTGATCGCAACCCACGCTAAGTACAAACTTGGTAGCAATTGGTATAATCCGATCTAAAATCTCGAGCTACAGGCGGGTAATAAGTGTCCAAAGGGTAACTAGCTATCGAGACGGCAACGCAGTAGAAAATGTACTAGAACAGGTCCGGGAACTGGAATGTCTGTCATGTAGTACAATGTCTGTATCACATATGCTGAGTTGCGTACAGGAGTGACTCCTGCGATGAATCGTTCGCCAGCCACGCCACGTCGTCATTGAAGTCGGTCGCATACAGAGCTGAATGCCTCGATGATGGAGATGACGATGATGATTGGAATCCATCACTTCCGCCTTCTAGGAACGGGTCGAGCACCGGATGGTTTAGTAAAGGAGCGTTGGCGGGGAAATGATAGTCAGTTGTTGCGGGAAAGATGCTGTCGGGACAATAGGAATTCTGGGTGTTGCTGGGCGCGTAGGAATAAATGTCGTGGGGAAGGCCAGACGGTCCAACGTTCATGATCTGATCAAACGTTGAGTCTAGGAGCAAGGCATCATTGGCAGGGGACCATGTATCCTGTCGACTGTCAGATGAACTGTCACTCGACCATCCGTTACTTTCCGCAACATGATTCGCCTGGCCGCCGTGACCCAAGGAGCAATATCCAGCATCTTGCAAACAATTAGCAGGTAGTTGGGAGCGGAACGGTGTCACCTACTGTCACTAAGGAAGGGTGGGGAGGCACTCCGAGACTCTACGGTATGCTGAACCTCGTCTTCCACATCGGGGGAAGGGAAGTGGGTTGGTGCAGAGATCCCTCCTCCGCCATTCTGAATGTCGTGCAGATCGAGCGACCTCGGATCGAGTCCGTGTTTTCGCAGATGTGCGACGAATGTGGACCGCCGTTTAATACTGCAAGGTTCATAATTGAATTGTAGACCAATGAGATGTTCAGCGCCCCACTGACCTTGTTCCGCAGTCGGGAATGATACACTTATATACACCCGCGCTCATGTGAATTTCTTTTCTATGGCGAGTGCGTGAAGAAGGGTCCCCGAAAGCTTTTTTGCAGGTTCCAATGCCACACATAAAAGGCTTCGCCCTGGTACTACTCTCCCCGTTAGCACGCAGCAGCAGTCAATCTCAAATTACCTACTGAGTGTTGCAGTGGGTTTTCAAGCCTGAAAACTGTGAGAATCCCCTTCCACAAGTGTCGCAGACATGTGGCCTATAGGAGATATTAACAGACGAAGCCCCTGAGGAGTCGAGAGAAACCTACTTGATCCCAAGGTGCAGAGCCTCATGCCGGGTAAGGTCACCTTTGCGTGCAAAGGGTTTAGAACAAGTTTGGCAGATCCACTGTCAATGCAGCGCAGCATGTGAGCGACGTCAAAAAAGACTTTCCAGGAGCCTCTTACGCGCGACTCGGACATAATGAATGATCGGAAAATAGGGTATAGACGAAGTCCCGCAACGTCAGTCAACGGATATGAAGAGAAGGAATGAAGGATACCTCCCCAGAGCGAGCGCTTAAATGGGGGAAGGATACTTTATCGGACCAACCATATGAAGATGAAGTTCCTCAGAAATGATCGTCGTCCATTGTTCTGAGCTCCAGCCAGCAGAAGGGCATTTAGACATTACCCCTGGCCCCGTGTCTCACGGGACCGAGAAGTGTCAGTGTATCTAACAGGAAAAACAAAGCTCAGCCGCCATACCCAAGGAAAACAATAAATCGACGTTGTATATGGCAGAAATCGGACCATCTCACGTCTCTGCAAACAACACAGATTATGTCTCACCTCGGTCAAGACAAGGTATTTGAGGTTCGTGGATTGCTGTGACGGAACAGCCACACTAAACAATACCGCAAGAGATTGACCAATTGCTATATCCCTTATGGGCAGCGTCCACTGAAAAATCAAGGCACAAAATTCTCGTTAGAGTTTTAACCTTTACCACTCAAAATCATGACACGAGGGAGCAGACTATTGGATTCCCAAACCTTGCCCGTAGATACACCTCGTAATTCCCTTTTCCATCCAGGGTGCAATCGCCAAAAAATCTTGCCATGTGAATGATGCAAATGGCGCATGATCAATCCCACCGAGCAACTCAAAACCTTGGCGCCGCCCACCAGTGGATTCAGGAGGGTCTGGAGGCCGCAACTGTGCGGTGACCCTGCGAATAAAAAATCAGAGAATAGATGGCAGAGTGCGTTGGTCATACATAAGCCCTCTGATCCAATGCATGCCTTCTTCTAGTGTGAGGTGCGGATGCCACCTTTGATCGCCCCCACCGGAAGTATGCATTGGATAATTTCTGTGAGAATACGAAGGCGTAGGACGCGAAAGGCAACGGTAAGCGGTACTTGATTGCGCTGAGGAATTTGAAAATCGGTTCGATTCAACGTCAAACTGACTCAAGGCTGGAAAGGGCATTTACCAATTCTTGAGCTGCCTGAATTTGAAAAGTTAGCCGTACCATCTTCGTCAACGATAGTATCGGAAGCCCCAAGCCCAGGAGGGCACAAGAATGCATGAGCGTTGCGGTTTACCAGATGATTTGTTCTAGGACGATTTATAGTACCTAGAGCAATGATACGGACATCCGTCAACTGCAGGACAACCTGAGATGAAAGATGATGTCAGTTGCTGAAAGAACGGCAAGATGTTAGCTGACTCGTATTTGAGTTGGCAGATGTGCAAGATTATTCTGAAGCCTGATTAGTGTAAGCTGGAGGAATTTTCACGAATCGATGATATACTGACTTCATTTCATGTAATATCATCGAAGGACTAAAATTTCGCGAAGCAGCCTCGAGTTCATTTGCGGATCCATTGCGGTTCAGCACGATATACCTGGAAACGATAATATTGTTGGTAAGATCAGCAGCTGGACTGTAGACTCGGACTAGTTTGACGTCCTTACTTTGTCCAAGATTCATCTGAAGTGCAGGATGAACGATTCCTATGCCATACGCGATAAAGTACTCTGAAAAAGGTCTCGTGTGAGGGTGGGGGTCCCATCATCGATTTGAAGGACTTCCTACTTCATAAAGGTTTCTCTCCACGAATCATCCTTTTTCCATTTGGTCCAGCTAGGTAGGAATCTCCTGCGAAAGCATTCTTCCCATTCGGACGACTTCAAGTTGGGTAAACTGCTACTAAACAGTAGAAAACTCGGCGACGCGAAAGTGAGGATTTCGATCCAATTCTGCCGTGGCACAATAGGACGGACGCTAAGGTGGAACAGCGACTTCTCGTAGATACATCGGTGAAGATTGCGCAGTATAGGATGTCTCCAAAGATTGAGGGAGGCGTCGGCAGTCAGAGCTCGGAACCCACGTGAGAGACAAGAGACCGATATGAGAGAGGCTAGATCAAGCTCGGAGAATATCTCTGCTAGCAGTTCAACTGGTAATGTTTCCAGCGTGATGGATTGTGTAGCAGTGATGAGGCCGGCATCGCTGACTGTCGACGTCGACGGATGCAAGTTGGCCATGCCGGTGACGTCGAACTGAGAAGCCTGAGATTAGTATATTGCTGTGTCGATTCCGTGGGAAAGACTCGATTCAGAATTGCTTGGTCATGGCTTGGCCACGATCGGTGATCGGGGGCCAAACTCAGATCCGCAATCTACAGTACTAGTCACTACACACCAAGGTTAGAGTCATTGCTATCCAACTACATGACGCCATATACAATACAAGAGGCGTCCCCGCACCATTAACTCGCATAAGTACGCCGAGTGAAACAACACAAAATCAATAACCTGATTGAAATGTAGCTCGGACAGTACTAGCTGACGGCTTGCGCAAAATGCTAAACAATAGAACGAAGCAATGAAATGATCGAAGTGCTGATGAACCAATTGATCGGCAGATTGACAATCAGTGGATTCCGACGTTGTCTCTGAAGGTGATCGTGAGTCTAAGGCACGCCAGATGGGTTTTAATAACTGACAACAAAGTACCGACCACATTGCCAACAGGTTCGTAGAAGCAGACATGCATTGTTGCCTCTCCAAACGTCGGGTCAAATATTCCGCTACACTGAGCCGAGCTACACCCAATCTTCGTGGTAGATTGCCATACTATTTGGGTGAAATCGGAAAATGTAGGGTTAGTGGAATTGAAGGTTTCTAATAAATATTAGGTGAGAAGCTAGGCACAGCCGATGACGTCGTAAGAGGACTCACTCTGACCAGCCATGAACATATCCATTGCATCACTGGGAGTGAAATTTCCTGTTCCTGCTGCGATATTTTCGCCGTATGGTCCAAGCTGCCCGTTCGTGTGCTCGAAGCGACAACCACTCGCCCATTTTTGAGCCTTGGTAGTCAAGGTTGTCGACCAGTTGAAGGGTTGGGCATACCAACCTGAGCGAACGGAGTTGTGGAACTCCAGGAAAGTCTGCTCATTGGTATCGAGATAGCTATCGTTGGCCGCGAGAACGATCCCACAAGATATGGACAAGATTACGGCAACCACGTAGAATGCACGCATACTACGACCGGATGAGAAAGGAGTGACTTGATACTGAGTTAAGGAGCGACAAGGCGATATGGAGCCTCCAGCGCGGAGGAGAACAGCGGAACAAGGAGGAAGAGACTTTGAAACTTGGCTTCATGGAGCTTCAACCGGTATCCTAGTAATATTGGAAGGAGTGTCGCACTGGCAACCCAGGCCCACGCCGAATCCACACCAAACGCAGAGTGATGCGATAAAGTCCGGCCGATGCGACACGATAGAGTACCATATTCGGTGACAGATATCGGCGTTTCCCTGTAAGTATCCGTGTCCCAGTGCCTCGTGGTGTTCAAACAAATCCCTCGTTGCACGGTACAAGTATTAGTCTTCTTCAAACGAAGGATGTTGGTGCTTCCGATTGCTACACTTGTGCATATTCGACGATTAACTTACCTTTCGTTTGGAATGGGAATCACTTAAGTAGAAACGCGCAAAAAGCGTTGAACAGCCAGACCAGACATCGCTTGAGCCAAAACTGAGCTTGACATCACAGGCACAGGCACAAGCTTGCAGATCCAATGGGCCTTTGGCAAAACCACTTAGCTTACATAACGGTACTCTCCGACGAATGAAGTTAGGCCATGAGGAATATGTTTCCAATTAAAGCCCTTACGCAGACAGTAGTTTTCGCGCTTTGGATGCCTCAATCGATCTCAGGCTGGTCGTTTCGGATCTGCGAACCTGTCATGGTCGCCAGCGTTGGAATTAGATATAAATAACGGACACATGTCCTTTCTGAGTGGTCATACGCGTCCCCACTGACAGAAGCGATTGCTGCAAGTAACGTTGCTATGTCGATGGACATGACTAGCGGAGGAGTTGAGACTTCACCATATAGACAGCATCGAAACTAATTACCCACAGAGATCATGCTTTATTGATCACACGTATGCTGTGTTCTCGTTTGAAACTCTCGAATTCTTGTTCTTTCGACTTGATCTGCTCCGTAAGGGTGGTGATCACCTTCTTTATCTGAGCAGCACTCATTAGATTCATAAAAGTATGCCAGGGACAGCACCGGCTCACTCCATCGCGATTCGTTTGCAATGCTGGAACGACGTCCTTGACAGTACGTTCAACAAGCACACCGCCGATCAAACGAAAACATTTGCGATCAGGCTCCTCCTCTAGGGCCTCATCCAATGTTGAAAGAACCAATCTGATTCCAAGCTTGATCATAGTCTTGCCATGGTAACGAGAACACCCACGTATGCTCCTCAGATTCTTGCTCGAGTTCGCCTATCTTCCCAGCAAGGGTTTGCAAGTCATTTTGGAAACGAGAATATGTTTGCTGTATCTCTATCTAGTCTGGCTGATGAGGCAGTGCAAGATGGATGCGGCATTCGTCGTACCCTGGTCTGAAAGCGGCTGCGCCTTTACTTTTGCTTTTGAAGTGGACATGATCAGCACTGAGCGGGATGACGAGATGCGCGAAAGATAATTGGGGAAATACGCGTTACTGTTGCGTGACAACCTGTCACACCCTTCTGTTGGTCAAAGTCTTGGTGTTCGGTGACTACACAATGTCTCTTGCCCGCACACGTCTTGGTGTCGGGCTCTCGCATCGCTTGCCGACCCTCCAACCTTCTGCTACGCTCCGTTCTGTACTAATTACTTACCGGAGCATCTCATCTACCCGTTGTTCTCATGCCGAACCGCTCAACAGACATGACAGTCTAGAGGGTCCAGTCAAAATCAAGTCACCCGCTTCTACAGGTACATTGACTGCACAGGATGAGCCCGACAAGCACATAGATTCGTACAAGGGCGGACCAAGTGCCATCGACAAAGCAGTCCACCTTTTCTTCTTCACCGAAATCCTCCGAGGTATGGGAGCGGTTTGAAAGGCGTCCAAACAGCGTCGTTGATGCTTTGTAGGAATGTGGATTGTTATGGAGAACTTCTTCAGGCCTCCTTATACTATCATGTACCCGTACGAGAAGGGTCCACTGTCTCCTCGCTTTCGCGGTGAACACGCGTTGCGGAGGTACCCAAGCGGTGAGGAGCGCTGCATCGGTATGTCTCCCCAATCGCCCATTATGCTCTCCTGATGTTCCATGCAAGCTTGCAAGCTCTGTGAAGCGATCTGCCCTGCTCAAGCTATCACCATTGAAAGCGAGGCACGTCTAGATGGGTCGCGACGGACCACTAAATACGGTATGCTCGCTCCGAATTTGCAAAGACTATGGCTTTTCATTGTTTTTATGTTTAGACATTGACATGACAAAGTGCATTTACTGTGGTTTCTGCCAGGAGGCTTGTCCAGTCGATGCCATCGTTGAAAGTGGGTAGTCTTGTATTCTTGTATTCGATGTTTGAGTAATACTGACACTGCTCTTAGCACAAAATCAGGAATTTTCGACGGAGACGCGCGAGGAGCTTTTATACAACAAAGAAAAATTGCTCGCGAACGGTGACAAGGCTGAAGCGGAGATCGCAGCTAATCTTTATTGTGAGTCATTCACCGCCTCCGTGGGTATAAGCAGCTGATTTTTTTCATGGCAGCGGACCATGTGTATCGGTGAGGGAGGTGGATTGATATGTGGCCAATTCTCCCACCAGATCGATGTAATTATCCGTTTCCAACGGGAAAACACGTTTAGAAAGAAAAATTATATGACCTTCGTTTGATCTCTCTTTAATGGGCTTGGTCTATGTCGTCGGCGGGCGAGATCGCGATCGTGATGTGATAACGAACACGACTCACTCGCGTGTCCGCAAGGGAGTGTATGAGATTTGAGATATTTACAGACGAGTCGAGCTGAAGCGGAGTCGTTGCGAGCTCGCTGGAGTTGTGCGGGACTCTGAGTGCGCACGCTGGGTTCTGCACACTGTGGTTCCTTTTCACTGATCCCAACAACCTGCTGGATATGTTGAATGTGAGCTCATCTTCAACGTTTCTATTTCAACATCCACATTCTAAGGCGATGCGAAGCGCTGTGACCGTAACGACAACCTGGGCCTAGCAGGTACGTAGGTGACAAAGCAATCATATCACGTCCGATTCAACGGCGTAGTTTTTCGAATCGAAGAGTAACTGAACATGGTAAGCATACAGACAAGTCAGCAGATCTCGTCGAAAGCCGAGGGGATACCTTTGAACCGCAGTGCGCAGCCAGTAGTGTCAGCAACTTTCGGCTGGGACCGTCACGGTTGGCAGGCTCATTGTGTAATGTTGGCAACTACGCAAGACCTCTTCGTGAGCGGCTGCCACTCGGAAAGGTAACTACAAAGGAAGCCACCTTTCCGGCCAAGGTAAGTAATCGTTATTGTCATTGCCATCGGAGGTATATTGCACGCACTACCCTAAATTACGATACAGAAGTCAGTATGCACACACCTGTCAGCGTACCTTGGCACATAACTTTATTGCATGCCGAGAGGACAGGTACAGCCCTCTACGCCAAGGTCCCATGGGGACGCGACCGACGCATAATGCCACGCCACACTTTCTCGCGGGGAGCGCATCGAAGAATGGCGCCATGCGTCAAGTCAAAAGAAATCTTAGTCGCGACGCCACAGTCACGGAGAGCTGATTCTGAATCACCGGTTTTCTGATAAATGTGACGGATATACCGCTCGGCGGCCGCCCATCAGCAGCGCCCTGTGCTTTAGAGCTGCGTACACCGAAGTAGGAATTGAGGCTTATGGGCGTAACCTGAGTAGGAACGAGGGAATTTGGATAAACCAAATTGTCGAACCACCAGTATCGGCGGACGTTCACAAAGGTATGGCCGCCGTACCTCGACGGGGATGATGCAAAGCATGAGATTCTACGTCATCGATCTTGCTTCGCCGGGGACAGGAGCGGACTCGAGTCATTTCGGGTTACTCGGTTCGTGGATTGTCCCTGTCATAATCTCCCAGGTCGCCCTGTATGGCTTGTTGGTTGGCCAGGGGCTAATTTTGGTGATTTTCGGGGTCTGTCCATATTCATAATGGTCAGGTGTGTGGTGAGATCTACACTTTTATGTTGATCCGTTACCGTGAAATCGGACACCGGGTGGTTCGCGACTCCACAGACAATCATAAGTTGCGATATTATTGCCCGAAGAAACGACCAAGATAAACATAGAGAACCAGCATAGACAAAGAAACTGCAGGCACTTTAGCACAAGAAATTCTATATGGGAATCTGCGCGGAGTATATTCACCGAGCCTCCTATTCCCCGGAGTGCCCTTCCTCTGGTTCGTCGTGTGCCCCATAGCTATGGGTGGACGATGATATACCTTCCTGATGAAGTCTCTTCGATCCTCTATCCTCTGTCCGATGGCTCCCTCCATACCTCAAGGAACTATCTCCTCCACCTCCTGAGCTGTCCCCGGGGGGAGAAGTAGCGTCATCCTCCCCGTCTATATCCATGTCATTACGAGAACGCTTTCTCGAGGATTCCAAAGCGGGGCGGTGCTGTTCAGGTGGTATGTATGATCCACCACGGTCGCGGTCACGATGGTGTGAACGGCCATCTTCGTGAACAAAATCAATATCCTCATTCGGTCCTTGTGGTTGATTTATTCCCCGGGGTGCATAGGGTCTCTGGCGCTCGCGGTCGTAGTATTGCGAATGTGGTTGAGCCTCAGCAGAGCCAGAACCAGAACCAGGCGTATCAGACCGAGACGATCGACCATATATGCCTGGACCAATAGGCTCGCGAAGATACACGGGTTCCTCCCGCAGCCGATAAGAGGAATGATCCTGAAAGTCCTTTTCAACCCTCGGCCTCACGTGTGGAGGAGGCGAGTTCCGGGCTGAGGTGGCATTTATATAATCACGTGGTGCTTCACGATCGTAATCATGTTCGCGTTGACGCGACCAGCCATGCTCCCTCTCGAGGTCACGCTCGTGTTCGAAGTCTGGATGATTGATGTTTGTTGCAGGTCCCATGCGTTGGTGATGATGAGTACGCGTGGTTGATCCGCGAGCGCTGTTGGGTGACATGATAGCCGAGTGGGGTGACGTGTGTGCCATCTGGTGTCGCCCGTGCGGATAGGGATCGCCGCTATGACTGCCTCTTTCGTGAGTGTCATATCTTCTGGAACGTTCTCTCTCGTGGCCGAGAGGGGGGCTTTGCATTGCCTGTCCAGAAGGGACGGGATCAGGAGTAAAATGTTGCGGATGAGGAGTTCCTTGGTGATACCCCTGCGGCGGACCCTGTCCTCGGGACACAGATGAAGAGTGGGGACGTGAACGTGAATCAGAACCGTTGCTGTGTGGGTGAAGATGGGGCGTGTGAGCCTGGGGCTGGGAGTGGCTCCGCGGATGTTCGAGATGTTGCACAGGAGTCAGTTGCGAAAGGGGTGGAAGCTGGCGGGAGTCATGGGAGGCTGAACCGCGCCGTGACATATGCGGGTCCGATGCTGCGAGAGGCGCTGTCGCCCCCGGCCCAACGGGACCATCCGATACTTGGACCGGGCGGCCGTCTGGCCCAGAAACGACGCGAATATTACCAGATGGATGGGCATAGTCCGGTACGTTGGTGTCACTGATGTCCATGTTTCGGGGATCGCGTTGTTGAAGTACCTGCTGTAGGTGTTGAGAGGGTATTCCGGGACCGCCGTGCATGGGAGGAAGGGGCAGATGACCATGGAGGTCTGGTGAAGGGGGTACGGCGGACAGTCGCTCGTACAGTACACTGATGTCACATGAGATGGGCAGCGGATGAAAACCAAAGACGCGCTCACGCTCTTTCCAATTTCATTCGCTGAATGGATTTTTTGGCCATAAGAACCTTGAACTGCAGCTTGTCATTGTCCTGCAAGAAGAAATTTGAGAAAGAGCGGGTAGAGGAAAGAGTGTGGCACACCATCTCTATCTCCTTTACTTTTCGTTTTAACTCCTTGTACTTTGCTTGGTATTTTTCATCTTCGACGCCAGCCGCGATGCCTGTAGTATATGCCTTGCTTTTCTGCCTTGCGGAAGGGGTGACCGAGGCTGGCTGAACGAACATTTGGGAGCTGGGAAGAGCGGAAGGACCTGGGGACTGGTTGTGGGACATGATGGCGGTGCTTTTGGGCGGCATGAGACGCTGAGTTGGCATTTCACTTGGAAGCCTCTACTTGACGTTGAGTCTCGAATCAGGGCAACAACCAATTCCTGACGACGTGTCTCGTAGCTAGTTCACACTTCGTCACTCACACCAAGTAACTACTCAGTTGTGTCTGGATTGTCTGTCTTGCTCATGAAAACGCGCTCATGTTTCCAAAGAAGCAAATGTTTACGCTATCATAGCTTCTAATCGCTTCAACACCAAGTTCGAAAGTACTGGACAAGGTTTAGACCGGTTTGCACACCAGTTAGCTGTGACCTAGGCAATTCTGGTCATATCTCACCGGGCAGACCTGAGCAACCTGTGGAGCGCGGTTAGTGCCGCCGAATGTGACGGCATTCGGAATCAAACCTACCAAGAGATAGGAACTTCCCCTCGCATGGTCCAGAGCTCGATGAGTGGCGTTGCAAGGGAATGGAGTGTCATTAGATCTACCAATTCAGATTAATATTGTTCTAGAGTAGTAGTAACTCTATCTTTCGTATGAAGTTAAGTTCAAGTTGTGTGGCTACACGTGGATTTAGGGCTGGTCTTGAAATGCAGTAGAGTGTTCCCTTTCGAGGTCTGTCATTGACACTGCAACGTTCACCACCCGTCGACGTTCACAACGAGTGAGTGTCTCGCCCATTTCACATCGATGGAAATGCTCAGTCTGTCACTCGTGCCTCAGTGTCGATACCATACCGGCAGTAAGTCAAAAAAATTGCATGCACTATTCCATGTTCAGTCAGTCTAAGTGCTGGCTCCACAGGGATATGCCCCCTCCAGGGGGGTTTGAGGCCGTAAAGTACAAACGCAACCTGCCCTTTCGCGGGCCCAGTGGCCTAGTCATTCTGGGTGCGGTGACGGCCGTGTGCGCGTATGGGTTCTATCGTGTTGGAAAGGGAAATATAGAGAGAAGGTATGTTTATCCTCACAAACAGGCATACGGGGTCCGCGGGCTGCAAAACGTGTCTTCACATGGCGCGCTCATCGTGAAACGTGTCCCCTTCTACGGAGGATCCGGCCGACCTCTTATCAGCTCCATTCGCCTCATTCGGGCCGTGCCAGAAAAAGAGCATTTTCACAGATTTGGACCCTGACGATTCGTTGTTGCCTTGTAGGGAACTGCAAAGGGAGAAAGTTTGGTCACGCATCCACCTTGTCCCGCTGCTTCTCGCTGAGGGCGATCGGGACGCGTATCGTAGAGAGCAAGCGATGCTGGAGCGCGAAAGGGTGATCATGAAGGATGTGAAAGACTGGGAGGTGGGTTGTGATTTCCCTGTGTGGGATGTGCATCGAGCAGAGAAACTGACCAAGAACCTGCGCTTATGCGATGGGGTTACCGTTTTCAGCTGGGCAAGAGCGTATACAATGGACCGCGATATCGGTCGGTGGAATCCATCGTGGTTCTGTGATTGGTAGCCTCGTGCTCGCGATTCACTCTTTTCCAAATGCGGTTTCGACGATAAAATATAAAGAATAAAGAATAAAAATAAAATAGAACGATGGCCAACAAAGAGGAGGACCACAGCCCTGCTTCACATGGATTAGTTGTACCGGTGGCGGGTGGCGATGGTGTACATACAATGGGGCCGTCGATTTGGGTCATAACTTCCTATTGAGGTTACACTTGAGGGCAGGTTACGCGTACGCACGCCCCACAGTCTGCCACAGCACCGCCAACACTATTAGCGACGTTGTGAAATTTACTCAGAGGCGCGTATACTAGTAAGGTGGTCGTGACGCCGCAGAGCGCCGTATCACTAAGACGCTGACGATAACTTGGCTCGGACAGGTTCGGCTCGATCGCACGGACATGTGCATGTTCTTCGAAATCAAGTGCGAGAACGTGTGGGTGTAAGTGATATTAATGGCGTTTCTTTGAAGACCTGATATGGATGGGACAGCCGGGCAGATTTGCGACATTCGACCAATTGTAGACGCGCAGGCATCCAAGAACCAAACTGCTGGATCGAGACGAGTCAGGTTGGCACATGATGACTAGTTTGGCAGGCCGGTACAGGATTCGAGGGCCGCTAAGGCGAACCCCTCTCGTACCTTCTCGTTTTCGTTCGTACACATCCTTCAATCCCGCTGTCAACCCCTCCGATTCGCTCTCTAATCTTCACCCGGCTCCGATAACTATTAAAGCCAATTGTCGCCCGCCCTTTCCTTTCCTTCCGTCTACCCCCTTCGCCATGCCCGCCCCTTATCCTCTTCGTCAGAAACGTCCACCTTCCGTCGCAGATACCTCAATGAAGGACGTGAATCCCCTCTTGAACTTCGTCGACACATCCCACTACGACCTCATCTCACCCCCAGACACTGACCAAATGATCTTCGGCCCCCTCGACCTCGACGACCCATCCCTCCTCTCCCCCACCTGGGATCTCTCCCGCGACCTCGCATACAACCAGCCCATCTCCCCCGTCCTATCCGAGAACCCCGCCTCCCCTCGTCGCGCCTCAGACTTTGACATCCCAGATGTCTCCCCTTGCAGCACCTTTTATGACTCCAACTCACTTGGCGGTTTCGACGATGTACATCCTATGCTCGATCTCGATGACTCTAGTCTTTCCCAGTGGCTGAATGACTCCCACGTATCAGCCTTGGATCCGTCTTCTTCTTCACCTATCCCGATACGTGGCACCCAATCAGACCCACAATCGCCTCCTGCCTTCCTTCCGTATGGTAGCCACGCGTTCCCTCAGAACGCCTCCTTCTCCCCATCTGATTTCGCAGCACTCCATCCCCTCCCTCGATCGCTATCACCAACGGAGATCTCTGATGGTTACCTTAGTTCTCCCGGTCTCCGTGTATCCTCAATCTCCCCTGCGGAGACTTCGATGAGACCCCCCGTGTGGGCATCGCAACTTTGGGATTCCTCTCATTATCCACCCTCCACCGCGGGACCCAATCTGCTCCTATCAGAGAACCCGTACACAGCCAAGGGCCAACGATTCCACCCAAGAAGAGATCACAATCCCCTGGGCATGATGTTTCAATCATCAAGCGCGCCATCAGCTAACGCTGCTACGCTGACGCGGGCATACAGCCGTCGTGCAGAGTCGGTTTCTGTCAGCGATGATCGTGACGCCACCGTGGGACGAAGAAGGAAACTGCCATCCGATGAACCCCCCAAGGACTTGAGACCATCTGATTCGAGTATGTGTATATCTATCTGATCATATCCGTCCCTTCTGTCATTGTGACTGTCGTCATGCTGACTATACCCTTCATATTATCTCCGATATAGCTCCCCTTAAATCAGTTTTGAAACCGCCGAAATTAGCGCCATCCGCTTGGCAGCTTTACTTCACTGATTGGATTCAACGCCACCAGGCAACCAGTACGAGAAAACTAAACGTTGCGCAGGCTGCCAAAGAAGCGGGACAGGAGTATGCGAACCTGACCACGGATGAAAAGGAGGTATGGATTGCGTTATTGCTTCTGGAGAATTGCTACCGATCTAAACTTCCATGATTAGCCATACAAGCAACGTTCTCTTCTTCTCAAACAGGCACGCGAACGCGAGAACGCTGCCTACATGCGAACCCTGACACCCGAAGATATCAAGCGAGAGAACGCCTACCGGACCGCACAACGGAAGGCCGGTCGGTCTCGGAAGAGCAATCTTAAAGATCCCAATGCTCCGAAGAAGCCATTGAGCGCGTACTTCATGTTCCTGCAGCGCATCCGCTCGGATCCCATGCTCGTGAGGGAGATCTTTGGCGATGAGCAAGAGACCACCAAGCAAAGCGTCTTGGCTGCTGCAAAGTGGCGATCGATGACTGACGACGAACGCAAGGTTAGTTGATCTTGACTGTCGCGATAACGGACACTGATCGCTATCTTATAGCCTTTCCTAGCTCAAGCGGAGCAAGAGAAACTCGAGTACGAGGCTGCTCGAAGACTATACGAGGAAGGAACGACCGGCCTTAGTGCTGGGACCAGCATCAACTTCAGTATTCTCCCCGGATCTCCATCTGAGAGCCCATTCCGTGCCCTCCGTGCCATCAAATCGGAATCATTCAGCTCAGAAAGCGAAAGTGATGGCATGGGCGCTGACGATGGCATGAACAGATATACCCAATCATGATAAGTTCAAGGTCTGCTCTGATCAGTATATATTAAGGGCATTATGTTTCATTCTTTATCATCTTTTCGCCTATTGGCACGTTCGTTCACGACACTGGACTTCAGAACGATGTTTTTCCTCGGTCGATCACTGTATTCATAGAACACCACTAGTTTAATTGTTCATATACCGTTTAGCGAGCAAGCACCGAACTTGTTACGATACCGTAGTAATATAGCTACTACGATGACAGATAAGCAACCATTTTCTGATGAGGAGCGCCCTCTTCATCGAACTCCTCCCCCTGTTCGCGGACAATGAGTGCATATCGATAACACGAAGTGGGACCATCACCTCTGGTTGATAACCGTACCTTGAAAGGAAGAACAATAACTTGAGCGGCAATATGGGTGGCATGGGAGCAAACCTGACATACTTGGCATAGAACCCTTTAACAGGCAGTTGCGAATGGCAGATGATCTGGGAAACTGGCAACCCTGCAATCTGCTTCGCATTGTTTTTCACCCATTGATGTAATGCAAGTACGAGATCGCCACCGAAACGATATCGACGATAGGGCTTGAGAACAGCCAGACGACTGAGCCTGTAATAATTCTTCCCTTCCACTCTATAGGTTCGGATTGTCCCAATCGGTGTCAAGGAAGGTACAAGCCGGAGCAAGAAATGGGTTGCCGACGGATCTTGCCTGTAGTTGCGAAGGACATATTGATCAGTGATCGATGACATGATGAAAAATGTAGACGGAGGCAGACGGGGAGATGTGATCAGGAAGAAAGATAACGTACTCGTCGACCTCCATGTCCAATGAAAACTTCTGTTCGTGTACGAAAACGGCGATCCTGACGTTGATGCACTGATCAAGGAGCATCTGTCTCCCTTCATGACCTGGTGGAGGGATGATGACTATTTCATGAGGCGGCGAAGTCGCAGAAGAGGTGTCAGGATGAGACATCCTTCCAGGATCAGATGGAGTATATCGCACAATAGACTCAAACGGGCGCGTTGAACCCGAAAGGTCTGCTATCGTATGGCAACTTGGAAAGACTTAGGAGGAGAACGGGGGGTCACGGGAACGGATTCCCTCGGGCTCGAGCCGGGTGTCCGGACCAGACTGTGCAAAGCGCTCATATCAGTCATACATATTTGAAAAAGGTATAAATGGGGACTACCACCCGGTCACAAGTTTGCATTGCCGGGCGACATTTTGGCCCGCCGGGGATGCTGAGTATGCTTGGGCGGAATGCGAAGGTCGCATGTCCGGACCGGTGTGTTAGCGATAATGATCACGTGAGAAGCAATGAGAAATAATACTTATTTATAACTATTATTTTCCCTGATTACATGATACATAACACCCTCGAGCTGCATCGAGGTTTAGCACTGACTTACCACTGCATAACCGTACGTCTTTTGGGTATGTCTCTCTTTTGATTTCCGGTGTACAACGATCATTTATCATGTGTTTTAGAGCAGGGCATCAGCGCACTCCTAGTCCGGTGGCTCATGGTCGAGCCCTTGGCAGCTGCTATATTATCCAGTCCGTCGGGCGCACGCCTTCTCAAGCTAGCACTCCACTCCATGTCACGGCCATCAAGACGTTCATTTCCTACCGACTCCTTTTCGCCTCTTCCCCGGCAAGGCATATGGAAGGAAAAGGCCGTCGAGCCCCCTACCCCCGAATGCAATCAATGTTGGCTTCCTCCCTCCGACCCTATGCGCAACTCTCCTTGCGTCTCTCGACATTCTCCCTGGTGTCCAAGTACCTCGTCTTCTCCGCACCATTCGCATCAAAGCTGACGTTCTTGCTTCTAGTCCGAAATCGACTCTTTATGATGAACGAAGTCATTCCGCGGCGGCCGCATCCTTCCCAGCGGTGGTCACGACGCTACACCTCATCTGCAGCGCGAATCCAGACACGCTCGCTCGATTGGCCACAACCTGCCCGGCCGCACGAACACGAGGAACCTGCTAGCGAGCTCCGTTCCCTATTAACTACTCACACTCCATTCGATCCCAATCACGCGTGGCATCTTTACATGGCATCATCCCAGGCCGACCCAGACAATCGGTCACTTACCACCAGTGATCAATTCCAATTCATCCGACGTCTTCTCGATACGTTCGAACTTTATGGTGATGCGCCGCCGGACTTGCCGTTGTTGTATACCTGGGGAGCACGTCTTGAACCAGTTCTACGGGACTTGAAGTCAAATTTAGACGAGACCTTCCCAGATATCACATCTCTCAGCTGTTTCACTGCTCAGGTTCATGCATGGTCGGGAGACATCACACAAGCATTGCAATTGGCTCGCGATATTCGAGCATCTCAGCTCAATCATGCCGAAAAGTGCACTCTGCTGGGTGTGTACCGGAATATTTTAGTCCTTTCACGCTATCGACTAGGTGTCCCGTATGCACTCGATCTCCTGATTCGAGAGTGGATGTTTTTGGGCACCTTTTATCATGCTCAAACCGGGCATCTCCCACAGGCCGTGTCGTTCCGCACAGTGGTTCATAGTTTACTCGCCGACGTCCCCGATGGAGCAAGTCTACTGGTCTCGTGCTCGCAGATGAATCAAGACGATCGGGTGCGCCTGGGAGAGTTGCTTTTGGAGATGTATTGCGTCAAGAAGGCACTTCACAAGGCACATGCCCTGGTAGTTGAGATGGACAGACAACGACTGCCGGTCAAATTCCATCTCCGGGCCAAGTTGACACGGCTCCTTGCACGACGTGACCTGTTTGTTCTCGCACGCGAAATTTTCACATCCATGGACCCTTCGACCAACCCCCGATTGTATCATTCGACTGGACTACATCTCTATTCGCGTCGTGGCGACGTAGATCGCGCAGAAGAGTTCTTTAGCAAGCACATCGACAACGACTGGTCAATACCCGTTGCACGATGCATGTTGATGCATGCTTATGCGGTCGTTGGCAAGGTGGAGAAAGTGGTCGAACTCTTTCACAGGTTTTTCCCTACGACCCCTGAAGGGGAATTTTTAGCTGAACGACCAGGAACCATACACTATACTGCCATTATCCTCGCCCACTCTCGGCTGGCAAACTTCGAAGGTATCGACTCGTGGCTGGAGAAAATGTTGCAAGCTGGCTGTCGTCCGGATGGTCATGTCTATAGCATCATCCTTGAGACATTTGCGCGGCACGGAGATATAGATTCGGTGGTTGCTATGTTTGATCAGATGCGTATTGCTGAGGTCAAACCTGACCGCGTCCACTATACCAGCGTCGTCTCTCTTCTCGCCCGGCGGAAGGATGCTGTTGCTGCAGAGGCCTTCTACTTGCGGGCCTTGCGCGAAGGTATCACCCCCGATCGCGTGATGATCACATCTCTCATGAATGCCCACGTGGAAGCTGGATCATGGGAAGGCGTTGTCCGTATCTTTGACTATCTCGGACAATCGTCGCGTTTTTCTCGCGATCTATCCATCGAGGTGTACAACACGCTCTTCAAGGCTTACGTTCTTATCGGTACTCCCTTTCGTGTCGTGCTCGGGATGTTTCGGAAGCTGGTTCGGGTTGGCGTTCGTCCTGACAACTACACGTACGCCTTGGTCATTCAGTCCGCTTGTGACGCTGGAAAGATGGATCTCGCCGAAGAACTATTTGCAGAGATGGAGGAGAAGGCAAAGTCGTGGGGACCGCTTTACCATCTGGACGCATACATCCTTACGATCCTCATGGCTGGGCACGTACGACAGCGATCCCAGGCCCGAGCAAAGGCTTGCTACGATGACATGCGACGTCGTGGGATCAAGCCTAGCTCAGTCACCTACACGCAGGTTCTCCAAGCATACGCAAACGATCGGACAGAAGCAAGCCTGAAAATTGCCGAATCGTTCTTGAAACAGATCATGGACGCGGACCCTCAAGGCTGGACTGGTTCTGAATCTCGTCCGTCCGCTCTCGGGAATATTTACAGCCCACTCATGCTGGCATATGCGAGGAAGGAGAAGCCGGAGGAGGTGGTACGGTTGTTCAACGGGATGCTGGAAGCAGGTGGCGAGCCATCTATGGAGTCTCTTACCATCGTTTTGGACGTCCATCGCCGGACGAACAATATGGAGGTCGTTCGCCGTCTGTGGCCTCAGATCTGGGAACTCGCGTTACGGCTTTCTCGTGCAAATGAACTCTTCAAGGGGGACAGCTCTGCCACCGTTCCTATGCCCAGGCGACGGTCGAGTCTCTTATGCATGCCCCTGTCCATCTACATAGATGCTCTGTCCGCGGCGGGCGAGCACGAGGCGGTACTGGATGCCTGGACCAGGGCGAAGGCGGAGGGGTTCAGTTTCGATGCACATAATTGGAACCATCTGGCGGTCGTGCTAGTCCGCGCGGGCGAACTGGACCGTGCCTTTGAGGTACTTGAACGAGTGCTCATTCCATACTCGCGGAACCGCCCCGCCATCAGGAACCCGTCCCCCGAGACACCGTTGGTGTTTGACGTGATGGCCCTAGATGCCGACAATCCTGCCTCGGACGCACCCATGCACCGCAAGGCACGAAGGGCGAAAGCGGTCAAACTCGCGACGAAGATGGAGATGGTAGGCTCTATGCTCGCAATGTCGGAAGAATCCACCGATTTCGCACATCCGCTGCACATTCTGCATCAAGTCATCCCCGGTTTGTCAACATGGCGTCCACACGCTGTCACATTACAAGTTCTATCCAAAGTTGTGCGACATTTGCAAAAAGGGCGGCTTGTACAGCCAATTCGCGCTGCCGATGCGCCACAGGCGACATGGCTGACCGACGCCGATTTGCAAAGTCAGGCGGAGATTGCCAGCCGGACACTTGAACGCATATATCACAATTACCCGGAAGCAGTCCGTACAGTGCTCCTCCACGAGAGAGAGCAGGCTCGACGGGAGGCGGTCCGACGATCGCCCAAGCAGTGGATCAAAGTGAAATGACAACAAGTAGTGGATACATTAGCAGATGGAGGAGACACTGTCAGGTTGTATGGGTAAATGATGAGATGATGATGAGCAAGTCCAAAACGTCGACCGAGTGACTGGTCCCACCGGCCCCCTGGGTCCTGGGATCAGGTCATGTGTCAATCATCCGACGACTCGGATCCATCAGAGTCCTCGCGATGGAGTCTTCGGCCATGCTTGCCGGTGCCATGACGGTTTCTCTATGCGGGCGCGGACGCAGTCAAGCTCCGACACGCGCGGAGCATGGAAGGATCTTACCAATGGAAGCTTTTGGCCCTGGTTTCCAAATGCGATCGAGAGGGCGGTGGTTTCTTACGGGATAGGAATGTGAATCTGAGGGTGTGATTGATACCGGTTTACATACCTGGTACGCCTGGGAAACGCTTGGCGGAAAAGACGACGAAAGGGTCCGTGAAGGTCTGAGCTAGAACTGGAGATACGTTGGTGTGAACGCGCAGGGCGCCTGCCTCAGGAGCTTGTGAGCTGGGTCAAAAATAAGACAATCAACGACACAGCCATGGGATAACCCCAGACGGAAGCAAACAGGCGCACTCTCCAACGTTCATTAGCCGTAGCCGCAGACGAAAGGTCCCTAGAGGTATATTTTGAGCACACCTTTAATGGAAGGAATTGCCTCGAGATAGAGTTGCGCGAACCTTCCGTGCGGACGGACAGGTCTTGAAAGAGGAAGAATATCCCCGGTACCTGGTTCTCGTCGAGGAGGCGACAAGCGTTGGAAGAAAGAGGTCCTACGAGTGTGCGGGTGTATACGTGACGCGGGAGGGGCTGAGCGCCACCGCTTGGAGGAGAGGAAGACGAGGAAGTATTGCTTTGTGCGTAATTTGCTGGATAGTACGGTGTTTGCGGGGACGGTTGTGGATAAGCCGGCGCACCGTAGAGAGCCGATGCCGAAGTATCATAATTTGGTGCATAAGATTCTTGTTGAGAATGATTCCATTGATGGTATTCACGCCCGTCGGGTTGAGTCACAGGCTGATAAGAACGATCCAAGTCCTGATGATTATTGTAGACGGTGGCCTGGTATGCTGTGTCGGCTCCTGGCCAAGTGCGAAAGGCGGCCGCCTCGGTATCTGGGCGATAAGTAGCATGAGTGTTCCACGGCTCGCTGGGTGTAGGAGCTGGCATGCCAGTTCTCTGTACATGACGGAGAGATGCTTGGGGGGCGGTGTGAGGATAACCCCATCCGTCCGGGGAGTCGGGGGAAGGATTGTACGGATTCGAGGTGTGATATGCGATAGCATCGGAAATAGATGAGTCGGACTGCGTATAAGAATAACTGGAAGGGGCAAATCCCGCTTGAGTCTCTGATGACAGCATGGTATTCATAACGGGCTAACGGACGAATTGACATTGGGGTGCGTGGCAAGAAAAGAGCGGTGCTTACCTGGGAGTCCATGGAGGGGCGTGGTGGGTCCGCGGCTGAGTTTGGGGTTGAATGGGAGGAGGGCGGGCTGGCGTGGGCACTGCGGGGGGAGGCTGCTGCTGGAGCGCGAGGTTTCTTCAGTTTGGTGGGCACGGAAGAGACATAGCGGTCAGTGGAGGAGGAAGGGTGGAGGACGAGATTCATTTCTCGTTTACCGTCTGCCGACCATAGATCCACGGTGACGAGAAAAAAGGAACAGTCGAGTTCGCTGGAAGTATTGAGTGTGCGAGGGTGATGAGCGAGGGAAACGTGTGACGTACTCTACGTCGACTACCGAGTTGTCTTCTCTGCGGACGACCATCTTGGCTACGGCGGCTGGAGCGAGAGGACGACGATCCTGTCGGGACAATGAGAAGACGCGTGGCGGGAGGGTACGAAAGTGGTGGACCGACCTTGTCACCGAATCCACACATACGGGCGCGAAGTGGATGCTGTACGACGTCGAGAGAAAAGTGTCTGGAGGGAAAGTGAGGAAGACATGAAAAGTGGAGAGGATTAGAAGAGAGAGATACTTTCTGCCCCACCAACGACTCCAACAGTCGAGGGCAGAGTCGTCGTGAGTCTGTTTGTGTATCATGTGAGTTTGGGAATGAAAAATGGAGAGAAGAAGAGACGAGAAAGGCCGGAATTTAGAGTGATGAAGGGATGAACATTTGGGAATCTGATAAGATAAGTTCTCACACAGAAAAGAGAGAAGAGTCATGAGACGAACATCTCTCTCTCTCTCATTTCCCACACCATGAACTCAAAGAAACTCCTCCTCGACCTCATCGCACGCGACGACATCGATAACAAGACATGCGCCGACTGTAGAAATCCAAATCCACAATGGGCTTCCGGTACCTACATCATCCTATCCTCACACCGCCCATCCACCTCATATGAACAGTCAGCTTCGCCATCTTCCTCTGCCTTCAGTGCGCAGGCGTGCACAGAGGATTCGGCGTGCACATCAGG